>OY992887.1:45010857-45268357 GCA_963921405.1 Cepaea hortensis | reverse complement strand
TTTTCAAAATAATTGATCTTGAATGACGGCATAAATTTCCGGACAGACTATACTAAATTTTGCAGGTCCTGTTCATTATATATATAAGTAAAGAGTTTCAAGTACCTAGGAAGTATAATATCATCAAATGGCAGATCAGAAGACGATATCGAAAATAGGTGCAATAAGGCAAATCAACTCATTGGACAAATGGCACCAATACTAAAGAACAAACATGTATCAATAACTACTAAGAAAGCACTTTACAACACAATCTTCCTACCAACTCTGTGCTACCAATGCCAAACCTGGACAATGACAGAAAAAGAGAAAAGAAAAATCACAACAATAGAAATGAGGTTCCTGAGAAGAATACTCAACGTATCAAGAAGAGATAAGATCAGAAATGAAGAAATCAGGACTAAAGTGGGGGTTAAAGCAGCACTAGATTTTATTAGAAAGCAGCAAGTCAAATGGTTTGGCCATGCAAGTAGGTTACCAGTCAACAGCATACCACAACAAGCAATGATGTACAGACCAGATGGAAACAGAGGAAGAGGCCGACCACATACACGTTGGACGGAGGGAATAGTAGAGTCCATGGGAATGTCGATATACGAAGCCCATAACCGGGCACTCTCACGAAGTTTATACTTCACCTCGACACCGCAAGGTATAAGAGGAACATGATGAGATGAGATATATATATATATATATATATATATATATATATATATATATATATATATATATATATATATATATACGTACATACACACATCGCCTATATATATATATATATATATATATATATATATATATATATATATATATATATATATATATATATATATATATATATATATATATATATATATATATATATATATATATATATCTTCTTATATATAAATTAGGATGTGCGTATGTATCTCTGTATGTATTTATGTATCTCTGTCCGTATGTCCTTTATTTGTTCGCGAACGGCCCATCCGATTGAGATGAAATTTTCTACACGCCTTCCTTTCATTCCAGAGATGCCAACTGTAATATTTTTTTAGTGTGAAATCGCCTGCTTACCCAGTATTATTTCATTTTTCATTTTTCATTGTAATTTCATATATCTCATGGGACCTAACTCTATAAAAGTTATTTCAAGGGGCATAACTTTTCTGTATAACTTATAGTCATATTGTGGCATCGTTTTCAAAGATTTATAAACTCTTTGTCCATAGTTATGTACCGGCATATGAGTTATAATAAATAATGATACAATCTGTAAGGTATTTTCAAAGTTTTCATAAAAATAATGCACAATGCATAACATTGTAACTCATCTTTTTTTGCTTAAGAAGTTACTGTAGTCATGCAGGTGATTAGAAAGCGTTTTCATTAAAAATAATGGATGGTGTGTGGAAGGGCATTTTTTTAAGTTACTTTTTTTTATTGTATGAATTTAATGAGACGCTACCCGCCAGGAGCTGGGCGAAGTCACGCCGGGTCAGATAGATAGACAGACCCACCTTTTCGCTGCAGTTGTCTACTCCTCCTTTTCCTTCTTCCGCTGATGCTGCTGCCGCCGCTCCATTTACCCAAGTTAATTGTTGGGGGAAGATGTAAAGATCTTTCAAGTGCTCTTTCTAATGCTTTTTGTAAGTTGGTCTTCGTTTATCTAAGGTTGTTCTAACTGCAACCAATAAATGATTAGACAGACAGGCAGACAGACAGACAGAGAGGGACGGACGGACAGACAGACAGACAGACAGACAGTCGGTAACGGGAACGGGAACTTATATGACTACTTATATGAATTAAATGAGATGCTCCCCACCAAGGACTGGGCGATGCCGGGTCAGACAGACAGACAGACAGACAGACAGACAGACAGACAGTCGGTAACGGGAACGTGAGCTTATATGACTACTTATATGAATTAAATGAGATGCTCCCCACCAAGGACTGGGCGAAGCCGGGCCGAGTCAGCTAGTATATATATAAAAGGCGATGTGTGTATGTATGTATGTGGGTCCGTTCTTTATGCGTTCGCAAACGGTTCCTCCGATTGAGATGAAATTTTCTACACGTCTTCTTCTCATTCCAGTGCAACCAACTGTCATAGTTTTATTTAGTGTACTATCAGCTATTACCTTACTGAAATTTAATTTTGTAATTACATGACTGAACATAAGAAAATATAAAACAAGGGACATAACTTTTAGTAGCATTGTTATATCTTAAGTTAAGTCCCCTGGCTATTGATAGATAGATAGATAGATAGATAGATAGATAGATAGATAGATAGATACATACATACATACATACATACATACATACATACATACATACATACATACATACATACATACATACATACATACATACATACATACATACATACATACATACATACATACATACATACATACATACATACATACATACATAGACAGACAGACAGACAGATCCCCGCCAGGGCCTGGGCGAAGCCGGGCCGGGTCAGACAGACAGACAGACAGACAGACAGACAGACAGACAGACAGACAGACAGTCGGGAACGGGAACTTATATGACTACTTATATGAATTAAATGAGATGCTCCCCACCAGGGACTGGGTGAAGCCGGGCCGGGTCAGACAGACAGACAGACATATCCCCGCCAGGGACTGGGCGAAATCGGACCGAGTCAGACAGACAGACAGTCGGGAACGGGAGCTTATTTGACTACTTATTTGAATTAAATGAGATGCTCCCCACCAGGAGCTGGGCGAAGCCGGGCCGGGTCAGATAGACAGACAAGCAGACAGACAGACAGAAAAGCAGACAGACAGACAGACAAGCAGACAGACAGACAGACAGGCAGACAGACAGACAGACAGACAGACAGACAGACAGGCAGACAGATAGATAGATAGATAGATAGATAGATAGATAGATAGATAGATAGATCCCCGCCAGGGCCTGGGCGAAGCCGGGCCGGGTCAGCTTGTATATATATCTATATATATAAAACAGACTGTATGTGTGTGGTTGGCTATGTATTGGATGTGTTCCATAACGATACATCCGATTGAGATGAAATTTTCTACACGTCTTCCTTTCATTCCTGTGCAACCGACTGTAATAGTTTCTTAGTGTAAAATCGGCTACTTACTTAATAACATTTAATATTTCATTTTTCATTATATAATTTCTATATAGCAGGGGGACTTCACTCTAGAAAAGTTATTTCAAGGGGCATAACTTTTAATAACATTTCTATATACTTTATAGTCATATTGTTGGACTTACTTGCACTATTGTTAAACTCTTTCTCTATAGTTATTTACAGGCATATGAGTTATAATAAATAATGATATAATCTTTAAAAGTTTAAGGCATCTTCAAAGTTTTCATAAAAATAATGCATAATGCATAACATTGTAACTCATCTTTTTATGCTTAAAGAAGTTATCTACAGTCATGCAGGTGATTAAAAGCAGTTTTCATTAAAAATAATGGATGGTGTGTGGAAGGACATTCTTTTAAGTTACTGTGTGAATTTAATGAGACGATCTCCGCCAGGAGCTGGGCGAAGCCACGCCGGGTCAGATAGACAGACAGACAGATAGTCGGGAACGGGAGCTTATATGACTACGTATATGAATTAAATGAGATGCTCCCCACCAGGGACTGGGTGAAGCCGGGGCCGGGTCAGACAGACAGACAGATAGACAGACAGACAGATAGTCGGGAACGGGAGCTTATATGACTACGTATATGAATTAAATGAGATGCTCTCCACCAGGGACTGGGTGAAGCCGGGCCGGCTCAGACAGACAGACAGACAGACAGATAGTCGGGAACGGGAGCTTATATGACTACTTATATGAATTAAATGAGATGCTCCCCACCAGGGACGGGGTGAAGCCGGGCCGGGTCAGACAGACAGACAGACAGACAGACAGACAGACAGACAGACAGATAGTTGGGAACGGGAGCTTATATGACTACTTATATGAATTAAATGAGATGCTCCCCACCAGGGACTGGGTGAAGCCGGGCCGGGTCAGCCAGACAGACAGACAAACAAACAAGCAGACAGACAGACTGATAGATAGACAGATCCCCTCCAGGGCCTGGGCGAAGCCGGGCCGAGTCATCTAGTATCTTATATATAAAAGGGGCTGTCTGTCTGTCTGTATGTATGTCCTTTATGCGTTCGCGAACGGTCCATCCGATTGAGATGAAATTTTCTACACGTCTTCCTCTTAATTCCGCGCTGCCAACTGTCATATTTTTTAGTGTAAAATCGGCTACTTACTTAATATTATTTAATATTTCATTTTTCATTATAATTTCTGTATAGCAAGGGGACTTAACTCTAGAAAATTTATTTCAAGGGGCATAACTTTTAATAACATTGCTATTTACCTTACAGTCATATTGTTGCATCGTTTTCAAAGATTTATAAACTCTTTGTCTATAGTTATTTACAGGCATATGAGTTATAATAAATAATGATATAATCTTTAAGGGATTTTCAAAGTTTTCATAAAAATAGTGCATAATGCATAACATTGTAACTCATCTTTTTATGCTTAAAGAAGTTATCTACAGTCATGTAGGTGATTAAAAACAGTTTTCATTAAAAAATAATGGATGCTGTGTGGAAGGACAAAAGGTAATGATGGCGTCAATCAATCAATCAATCAATCAATCAATCATGCGCCATACCGGAAAGCGTGGGCGGTCATGACTAGCCATTTCACTCGATCACCAGCGTCGTGGATCAGCTCAGTGTTCCTGTCTCGTCCATGCCATGTGGCCAAGCCATCCAGGTATTTTCATCTCGGTCTTCCTCTTGGTCTGTTCCCTTCGATCTTGCCAGTTGTCACTAAGTTCTCCAATCCATTTCTCCTCATAACATGTCCAAAAAGTTTTGACTGTCTACGTCTAATTTCTCTACTCAATTTACGATTGTCATTTGTCTCCTGTAGTACTTATGCTCTTCCATTACTATATACATAATCCCAAAGGGCTTTGGCCACACCCGCCTTATTATGCACTAGTACCTCACCCAGCGCTACAGATCCAACCAGTTTGTCCTCCTGCTCGTTTCCGAGTACACCAGCATGTCCTGGGGGTAAGAGCCCACGGATGCTCCATGTATTTCACTTTTGCATTGAAGCATGGCACTCCGCACGAAGCAAGCCTATATTTTATTTGTAACCCAGTATATTCTCGTCCTCCTCCTCTTCTTCTTCTTCTTCTTCTTCTTCTTCTTCTTCTTCTTCTTCTTCTTCTTCTTCTTCTTCTTCTTCTTCTTCTTCTTCTTCTTCTTCTTCTTCTTCTTCTGCTGCTGCTGCTGCTGCTACTGCTGCTGCTGCTGCTGCTGCTGCGCCTTTCAAGCACAGATTCCCAAATACTCAATACTAATTCTTCCCCTGATTTGTTATCTCATGTAGTTACTTGATTAGATAACTTAGACAATCAACATATTTTTTGGCATGTCATGGGGTGAAATAAATGTGTAAACTTGGTGACAATTGGCAAACTGATGGGGAAGACAAAGATAGATACCTGAATTGCTTGCCCCCCTCCCCCCAATGGCATTATTGAAACAAGAATACAATCCCGATACGTGACCGTGGTCATGTTAGATGGCGAACCATGACCGCCTAGCCTAATCGGCGTGTCACATGGTGATGATGATGTAGTGCCACGTTTCCCCCCAGATTACTCTCCTAGCGGAAGTGTGTCCTTTCATCATGACAGACTGTTTTGTAATTGTTTTTTATAAAAACAATTTGTTCACGATTGGTTTGGATTGTTCATGATTGGTTAGGATTGTTCATGATTAATTTGGATTGTTCATGATAGGTTAGGATTGTTCATGATAGGTTAGGATTGTTCATGATTAGTTTGGATTGTTCATGATAGGTTAGGATTGTTCATGATTAGTTTGGATTGTTCATGATAGGTTAGGATTGTTCATGATTAGTTTGGATTGTTCATGATAGGTTAGGATTGTTCATGATTAGTTTGGATTGTTCATGATTAGTTTGGATTGTTCATGATTGGTTAGGATTATTCATGATTGGTTAGGATTGTTCATGATTGGTTTGGATTGTTCATGATTGTTAGAATTGTTCATGATTGGTTTGGATTGTTCATGATTAGTTTGGATTGTTCATGATAGGTTAGGATTATTCACGATTAGTTTGGATTGTTCATGATTGGTTTGGATTGTTTATGATTGGTTTGGATTGTTCATGATTGGTTTGGATTGTTCATGATTAGTTTGGATTATTCACGATTAGTTTGGATTGTTCATGATTGGTTTGGATTGTTTATGATTGGTTTGGATTGTTCATGATTGGTTTGGATTGTTCATGATTAGTTTGGATTGTTCATGATTGGTTTGGATTGTTCATGATTAGTTTGTATTGTTCATGATAGGTTAGGATTGTTCATGATTAGTTTGGATTGTTCATGATTAGTTTGGATTGTTCATGATTGGTTAGGATTATTCATGATTGGTTAGGATTGTTCATGATTGGTTTGGATTGTTCATGATGGTTAGGATTGTTCATGATTGGTTTGGATTGTTCATGATTAGTTTGGATTGTTCATGATAGGTTAGGATTATTCACGATTAGCTTGGATTGTTCATGTTGGTTTGGATTGTTTATGATTGGTTTGGATTGTTCATGATTGGTTTGGATTGTTCATGATTAGTTTGGATTGTTAATGATAGGTTAGGATTATTCACGATTAGTTTGGATTGTTCATGATTGGTTTGGATTGTTTATGATTGGTTTGGATTGTTCATGATTGGTTTGGATTGTTTATGATTGGTTTGGATTGTTCATGATAGGTTAGGATTGTTCATGATTAGTTTGGATTGTTCATGATTGGTTTGGATTGTTCATGATTAGTTTGGATTGTTCATGATAGGTTAGGATTGTTCATGATTAGTTTGGATTGTTCATGATTGGTTTGGATTGTTCATGATTAGTTTGGATTGTTCATGATAGGTTAGGATTGTTCATGATTAGTTTGGATTGTTCATGATTGGTTTGGATTGTTCATGATGGTTAGGATTGTTCATGATTGATTAGGATTGTTTATGATTGGTTAGGATTATTCATGAATAGTTTGAATTGTTCATGATTGGTTTGGATTGTTCATGATGGTTAGGATTGTTCATGATTGATTAGGTTTGTTCATGATTGGTTCGGATTATTCATGAATGGTTTGGATTGTTCATGATTGGTTCGGATTATTCACAAATGGTTAGGATTAGTCATGATTGGTTTGGATTGTGTATGTCGAAACTAGATCGATCCTCTCTTCGTTAGCCAGACGACTAGTCGTGTGTCTGCCCAGGATTCCTCACGAGAAGGCAAAAAAGAACGGCCTGGGCCAGTATGGATCCTGACTGGTACATCGTCTCATCTGCATCCCAGTTCTTTTCTTGCTTCTGCCTTTCATCTCCCAAATAGACTGAATAGAGCATAGTCTGTCATCCAGCCCACGCCTAGCCATTTGAAGGCTTGTTCATGATTGGTTGAATTGTAAAGTTAAAGATATCTGTGGGATGATGTAGTCAGTCCCAAGTCACCCCTACTTAGTCGTCTCTAGCGACGTGCATGTTATGTTCTCAAAATGGTAGTTGCATATCCTGGGGTGCACAAAGGACACGCCAATTAAATGCATGAGGCATATCCTGGCGCTACCAACAATGACGGATAGGCATAGGGTCCTTCAGGCCAAATGGTACCTGAGAGTTGCCGCAGACAGGGATCACCCGCTGCATGCAGCCATGGATATAGTCAAGGGCCATTGACTAAGACGAGGCAAGTCCTGGATGGCACAGGCAGAACTTTCTATACGTCACGTGTGTGATCTAGAGACCATCAATCGTGAAAGAGAGTGGATGGAAGTTCCGGAAGACATGACGGACTGGCACAATGTAATAATAACACTGGGTTGTGAGTGCAGAGAATGGGCAGCGGGTAGCACTGAGTTTGAAGTGTAACCGCTGATCCAGAGCAACACACATCAAGGTGACATAGTCATCTACACCGATGGGTCGGTGGTGAGCCTATCAACCTGTTCATTCTCCCGCACCCCCACATGGCCAGGGCAAAATATCCATACAATTCTCCCAATCTGTGACCTCTGAAGCGACGAGAGCCATTCCACACGAAACATTCCTTTCTCCACCTTACTAAGCATACTCTTTGAATCCGTAATGAATACAACGTGTGTTGCAGTAGTCTCCTCTAGCCACCGGAATGCCGCGGTTACTGCCTCCACCTCCATTCTCATGCTGGAGGTCGTAATCCGATATGCCAGACTCTCCTTTTTCAAGACTCGTTCATTAGCCTTTGCAATAAAGCCCCAACCACTACGTCTGTTTCTCACCACCGATGGTCTTGGCTGCAGATTGCCTATGGACAAGAGGGGGGGGGGGGTCGTGCGCTTGTGGGACCAGGTGGAGAAGGCGGAGGAGCAGTTTGAGAACCCATATGTGGAAAAAATTAGATTGCGGGGGAACGGCAGGAGTTCTGGAAGAATCTCAAAATTGAGAGGGAAGACCAGGAGAACTTTTAATCAGATAGCGGTGGGAACGATTAGTAGTATGACTCTTCGCTGAATGAGGGGACGGAGCACGTATGAGAATGTCCTGAGTGCAGTGATGTCGGTTCTTAACTCAACTAAACTACAAAACTTGATAGTCAACCCCAGCATTTTTTGGCTGTACGTGATTCCTGGGTAAGTTTACCTTTGCCATTGCTTTGTAAACGACCGGCACCCATATCATTTCATTAAAAAAAAACACGGGAGGCGGTCTGCTGCCAAATCGCCCACAGCTGTGTTTCGAACGCGGTATGCGGGATTACAAACTGCGTCCGTAAATCCGTCGCCACGGAGCAGGTGTATGGTAGGTTAGTGTTTCTAATCTGTGCAACCCTTACATGACCCGGTAACTCGTGGATGATCTCAGTTAACTGGGTATATATAAATGCCACAATATGGTGGGAGGAGGTAGGGGAACTGAAAACGTGTATGTTTTGTTCATTGTAAGAAATCTAGGGTGGGGGTTGAAGCAGCGCTGGATTTTAATCGAAGGCCAGCAAGTTGAATGGTTTGGCCATGTAGCTGGATTACCAGCTAGCGGTGTGCCACGGCAGGCAATGGTGTACAGGCCGGATGGAGGCAGAGGAGGATGTCGGCCACGTAAACGATGGACAGAGGGCATAGCAGAGTCCATGAGAATCTCAATATATGAAGCCCATAAACGAGCACTCTCGGGGAGACTTATGCTTCACCTGGACACCGCAGGGTACAAAAGGAATGAGATGAAATTGTAAGAAATATATCAAAGGATCTTTTTACAAGCTTTAAGGCGCATTGGGCATGTGGTACTACACCCACATTCTCACAGACCAATCGGCACTCGGTGGGTGATGTGATCGGTACCATGCTGGTCACCTTTATTTCCCAATAAATTTCCCGTTACCTATCCCAGCCTAGATCAACCTGTGAGTACACGTCAATTTTATAATCCTGCCTGATGTGCATTTGAACTCATGACCATGATGTCGACAGACAAGCGACTAGCCTCTCGCTACCATCCATTCATCATGTGTCATGCCGATAAGCGGGGGCGGTCATGTTTTTTTCCATCTCACGCGATCACCAGAGTCATGGATCAGCTCCGTGTTCCTATCTCGACCATGCTACGTGACCAAGCCAACCAGGTATTTACTTCTCGGTCTTCCCCTTGGTCTCTTCCCTTCAATCTTGCCTCGCTACCACGGCTTCCATTTTGTTTATTGCTTAACGATTAACGACAACTCCCGTGAAATTGACATCAGTTGGTGAATTACATTGCACTATTTCGACAAGCCTGTGGCTCTGTACATCCGACCTTGACAAAGATTAGTCCTGCTTTCATCATTTCTGATTTGTTCTCTTCTTGATTCGTTGAGTATTCGCAGGCATCTCATTTCCGTTGTGATAATTTTTCTTTTCTCTTTTTCTGTCATTGTGCAGGTTTGGCATTAGTACCATAGAGTTGGTAGAAAGATTGAGAAAAACAATACATCTGCACTATCCGGTGTCGTATTACATTTTCGCGCTTAAATTTTTTATGCGGTGACGGTGAAGTAGCGGGCTCACACCACATACCGGCTAGTTAGATTGTTCTTTCGGAAAGCAATGGCAAACTACAGAACTTAATATTCTTTAGAAAATCAACCTAGCGTTGATCGCAATGTCCTGCAAAGGACATGGAACATTTTGTATTCAACATTTAGAGCGCAGTGTACGGCAGTTTTGGCAATGGAGAATATTTTGACAACAATTTAATGACCGAAAAATATTCTGTGTGTGTGTTTTTTTTTTTAAAATAAATTTTAATAACATAATAATCCCAGAAACATGTTGTTTAAAAAAATATTGACCAATTAACATTTTATGAACGAGATCCTTTCTGATAGCGCCAGAATCTGTGCTTTCATAGTCTTGCAAAAACGACGTGCAAACTGGCAACATCATCATCTGGATCGGTTCTTGGAAAAAAAATGAACTGTTTGGATCACGATACTGGAATCAGTTACATTCTACCAAATGTCTATAGTTCAACAAAACCTGGCAAAAATCTGGTAATCTAACATTTATCCAGTGACACGGTCAGGTGCAGCCTAATCATCGCCCTCTCCTGCCAACACAACACCGTCCAACTTCTTCAGCTGTTTCAGTTGTTTTTTGACCACACTAAACCAAACGCCTTCCTCGGATTTGGCTTCCTCTATCGGATTTCCTATCTGAAAGACAGGGTAATGTTGTTAATAACCAGTCGTGATATAACGTTTTTTACACACACATACTCAAGTTAGTAACGATATTAACGAGATACAACCTGTGCTGGGAATACGACATCAAAAATCAACACCATTGCACCCATGACATCCCCACTTGCTCCCTCTCCTTAGCCAACAAAGAGTTGAGTCAAGTACCAACATCACAGCGACAAGGACATTCCCAAACACGCTTTGTACAAAGCGTCCAACAGCCGGCGAAGAGTCCAAATAGTAATAGTACCAGCTGCAGCCTCATTATGTGTCCGTCCTGACTTTCCTTGGAGAACTGAGTGTCGGCCAGTTCCTCTGTTCACCCCTTGCCGAATCATTCTCTCCAGACCATGATGATTTATCTGTTCTTCCACACATTCCGCACGATCCCCAACCGCCCTGACCATATCTGCCTTATCAAGCACCAATACCCGATTCAGCGTTGCAGATCCTGCCAATCTGTCCGCCTACTTTTTCTTTCCTCACATCAGCCTTTCGAGATGGAAATAGAAAATCCAACTTGTGTATACTTCCATTGATGTTTTCTGTTTAAATTTTTTATTTGAAACATGCCACTCTGTAAGTAGCGTGCATATCTTTACACTTCTCGGCATGCTTTGTGAGTTAGTTACAACCACGATATGTGTGAACTGTTTGCCTTCCAGCTAATCAAACATCGCAGTGGCTTCCTCCATGTCTATGCTCAGATTAGATGTGGTGGTATCATATACCAGATTCTGCTTTACTAAATACCATCCATTAGCTAAGAGCTACCATGCTGAATGTAGCTGTGAATACTTTGAAGACATACAATTCAGTAAAATATAACGTGGATATTTGATCACTTAAAATTAGACAAGAGATATGTCTTTTCTTTAATACATATAATCATCATGTGCCATTTCAGTCAGCCTGCGTGATCATGGTTCACCATCTCAAGTAATCATCAAGTCACGAATTAGATCTGGTTTTTGTCTGCCATTTGGCTACGCCATCTAGGTATTTTATCTCTTTGTCTTCATCTTGTCCCCTCCCACCCCACCCCTCCACCCCCACCCCCCAATGAAGTTCGCCAGTTCTCACTAAGTTTTCAAGTTTATTTTCTTTATAACATGCCGCCAAAAAATCTCAGCTCTCTGCATCTAAGCTCCTTGTTAAATTTGCAGTTTATACCTGCTTCTTGTATGTATGACTGTCTCGTTTGTTTTTCGCTACTACCACGGCATACTTGGCATTTTTCTCACAGACCACATCTCTGCTGCTATCAGATGTTCCATGGTGTGTCTCCTTAGTCCTGGTCTCACAAGCATACAACAGCATAGGTTGTGTATAACATCCAAATCATTTTTATCACTCAAGTAGTCAGTTGTTTATTTGAAAAAAATGTTATCTATGACACGACAATTGGTGTCTTAATTTCTACAAGGCATCTTCCACTCAATGTTATAACTGTTCCCAGATACAGTAGTTGAAACGATTCACTTGTTTGTGGCTTTCTCCACCGAAGGTTGAATAATTTATTTTTCTTACAGTTCATTTTCAACCTAAGTGCTTACTGTGTGCACTAATAGCATCCATTAAATCTTGAAAATCTTTAGCAACCAATACTGTATCGATCTGCTGTTGTTATAGTATTTTATCTGATAAGTATATGATGCAACAAGACACTATATACTTAAATGTCAGAAAGAGAGTAGTTAAATCTTATATAGAACCTGTCTTGCTGTATGATAGTGAATCATGGAATGTGAATGAACAAATTAGAAAGAGCTTAGAAACAACGAAGATGTGGTTATTCAGATAAACGTTGAAAAATGTTTTCTATTTCTTTACCCATAAACATTTCCATTTGTTTGAAAATGTTCAAGTTGCCACAATGCGGCCAAAACTATTGACTACCTCTGTCTGGCGTTTGTGATAAGTTGTCTTAGTGCCTTAGCCTCTTGCCAAACACATGAGACTACTCATTTTGGCTAACGAAGGTATGTATTCTATAAAACAGTCGACTTTCCAGCAATAAATCTAGGTATGTATTCTATAAAACAGTCAACTTACCAGCAATAAATCCTGGTATATATATTCTATAAAACAGCAACGCTCCAGAAATAAATCCTGCTATATATTCTATAAAACAGCCAACTTACCAGCAATAAATCCTGGTATATATATATTCTACAAAACAGTCAACTCACCAGCAATAAATCCTGCTATATATTCTATAAAACAATCGACTTACCAGCAATAACTCCTGGTATATATATATATTCTACAAAACAGTCAACTCACCAGCAATAAATCCTGCTATATATTCTATAAAACAATCGACTTACCAGCAATAAATCCTGGTATATATATATATTCTACAAAACAGTCAACTCACCAGCAATAAATCCTGGTATATATTCTATAAAACAGTCAACTTACCAGCAATAAATCCTGGTATGTGTTCTATAAAACAGTCAACTTACCAGCAATAAATCCTGGTATGTGTTCTATAAAACAGTCAACTTACCAGCAATAAATCCTGGTATGTGTTCTATAAAACAGTCGACTTACCAGCAATAAATCCTGGTATGTGTTCTATAAAACATTCAACTTACCAGCAATAAATCCTGGTATGTATTCTATAAAACAGTCAACTTACCAGCAATAAATCCTGGTATGTGTTCTATAAAACAGTCAACTTACCAGCAATAAATCCTGGTATGTGTTCTATAAAACAGTCGACTTTCCAGCAATAAATCCTGGTATGTGTTCTATAAAACATTCAACTTACCAGCAATAAATCCTGGTATATATATATTCTATAAAACAGTCAACTTACCAGCAATAAATCCTGGTATGTGTTCTATAAAACAGTCAACTTACCAGCAATAAATCCTGGTATGTGTTCTATAAAACAGTCGACTTTCCAGCAATAAATCCTGGTATGTGTTCTATAAAACATTCAACTTACCAGCAATAAATCCTGGTATATATATATTCTATAAAACAGTCAACTTACCAGCAATAAATCCTGGTATGTGTTCTATAAAACAGTCAACTTACCAGCAATAAATCCTGGTATATATATATATATATATTCTACAAAACAGTCAACTTACCAGCAATAAATCCTGGTATGTGTTCTATAAAACAGTCAACTTACCAGCAATAAATCCTGGTATGTGTTCTATAAAACAGTCAACTTACCAGCAATAAATCCTGGTATGTGTTCTATAAAACATTCAACTTACCAGCAATAAATCCTGGTATATATATATTCTATAAAACAGTCAACTTACCAGCAATAAATCCTGGTATGTGTTCTATAAAACAGTCAACTTACCAGCAATAAATCCTGGTATGTGTTCTATAAAACAGTCGACTTTCCAGCAATAAATCCTGGTATGTGTTCTATAAAACATTCAACTTACCAGCAATAAATCCTGGTATATATATATTCTATAAAACAGTCAACTTACCAGCAATAAATCCTGGTATGTGTTCTATAAAACAGTCAACTTACCAGCAATAAATCCTGGTATATATATATATTCTACAAAACAGTCAACTTACCAGCAATAAATCCTGGTGTTTGTTCTATAAAACAGTCAACTTACCAGCAATAAATCCTGGTATGTGTTCTATAAAACAGTCAACTTACCAGCAATAAATCCTGGTATGTGTTCTATAAAACATTCAACTTACCAGCAATAAATCCTGGTATGTGTTCTATAAAACAGTCAACTTACCAGCAATAAATCCTGGTATGTGTTCTATAAAACAGTCAACTTACCAGCAATAAATCCTGGTATGTGTTCTATAAAACAGTCACCTTACCAATAATGAATCCTGGTATATATATTCTATAAACCAATCAACTTACCAGCAATAAATCTTCCAGGGAGGCAATACTTGAGAGTTTTCCAACTTCAGGCATCTCCGATACCCTGTTGTGTGCCATGTAGAGAACCTGCGCAATATAGATCATGTTTTATGTTTTATGTTTTATGTTGCCTGTTGTGTATCCGTTAGTCAGTGTAGGCGGGCTCGAGAGTGTGTCTTTGCCTGTGTAAAGGGCTTTTATCCTTGTGCGCGAGAGAGTGTGTGAGAGACAAATTGAGATAAGAGTGAATGCTAAAGGTTGTGTGTTTGTGTTAAAGTGAAGAAGAGTAAGAGAATAAGACAACATGTGTGAATAGGGGTGAGAAAGTGGCATGGAGTGTGTGAGTGTGGGAATAACGTAGATGAGAGAGACAAACGAGATAGAGATACAGACAGACAGACAGACAGACAGACAGACAGACAGACAGGCAGGCAGGCAGGCAAGCAGGCAGGCAGGCAGGCAGACAGAGAATGTTGATGTTTGAGAGAGAATGAAAATGTGTGAGAAAGAGTACTAGTGAGCGTTGAGAGTGTGTGAGATACGGTATGGGCGAATGAAAAAGTGTGAGAGAAGGAGAAACAGAATGCGAGTGTTTGAGTGAGAGAGAAAGTCTATGTAATTGAGAGGCAGATAGTGTGTGAGAGAAGAGTGTTTGGGAGAGATAGTGAGAGATAGAATATGTGTATGTGTGTGAGTATGACAGGGAATGTGTATGGAAGGAGAGAGAGAGAGAGAGAGAGAGAGAGAGAGAGAGAGAGAGAGAGAGAGAGAGAGAGAGAGAGAGAGACATGATGATGATGATGATGATGATGATGATGATGATGATGAGATATAGAGATAATTTTTTGTGTATGTGTTTTTTTTTTGGTGGGGGGGGGGGGGTTGGGGGAGAATCTCACTCGCTTTGAATTCGAGCATAGTCCATACCCAATACTTCTAGGAGCACTGGACTACATTTTGTGTATGAATTAGCGTTTCCCTAGTTAATTAGTTAGTTAGTTAGATAGTCGCGGTTCCAATTTCACGACATTTGGTATTCCGCATTATGCTCCGTTCTTGTGCCAGTGAATATCACATGAAATGCTTCTCACTGCCCAATGTTAAAAGTGGAAAAGACAGGAGTTTCGGCAAGCCAACAGCCCGCACAGGTACACTGTGCGCTGCCACAATGCCGCCGCCAGAATGTCAACACAAAAGTCTTCCACGAAAATTACAGTTCATCGTCGTTGCAATCGGCAGTCACCAGAAAGACTTCGTCGACCCAGGTTTTATTCCATATGGCTCGGTCTGGAACTCCGTAGTTTCAGCGACGACCCACATGAGTCTCCTGAAAAATGCACTCGTGAACCGAAAAGGCAAATCAGTCAATTCCAAGCGACAAGCCGACCGCCATTGTTCCGAACATGCAGTTCACTCTACAACAACCGCGGTTAGATGTAAAAGCATTCCTCACGAAGTTCACAGCTCACAGTATCGTGCCACGCACTTAACTCAGTAGCTGGGCGACGGAACATGCACTACCGGCCCAACATGAGGAAAATGCGACTGCAAACCATAGCCAGAAGTATAAACACTCCAGAGGCTTAACGGTTCTTCTTCTTCTTCTTCTTCTTCTTCTTCTTCTTCTTCTTCTTCTTCTTCTTCTTCTTCTTCTTCTTCTTCTTCTTCTTCTTCTTCTGCGTTCATCCGGAGTTTTTTTTTCGGATGTGATGGCGTTGTCCCTGTTCACAGCAGAGCTGCGTTCTTGCGCCGTTAGGCCGACACATCCGACTTCTGCGGGCATTTGTTGACCGGGTTAACCTTCCCGGGCTTAACGGTTCAAATGCCTATCCTCCATGTTGGGGACCGGAAGTCCGGCTTTCCCTATTACCAGTGTCCCTCGCCATCAGGCGAACCCACTCCAACTTCATAGGTATTCGTAATTTTCGTCTCCAGATCAAGGACGAGGAGTCAACATTTTAGTCCAACTGACCAGTGTAGGGGTTGAACCCCCTACCTAAGCATCAGCACACCGGATTTTTTAAGAATGAGTGCTTTTTCCATTCTGCCATGCTGTCTTCCGAGAAGAAAAAAAAAAGAGAGAGAGAGAATGAAAGCGTATATATGGATGTTTACGTTTGTGTGTGTGAGAGAGAGAGAGAGAGAGAGAGAGAGAGAGAGAGAGAGAGAGAGAGAGAGAACAGAGTTTGAGAAGGCGAGAGAGTGAGAATAGAATGAGAACGTGTATGTGGATGACAGAGAGAAAGAGAGAGAGAGTGTGTGTGTGTGAGAGAGAGAGAGAGAGAGAGAGAGAGAGAGAGAGAGAGAGAGAGGCGGGGATAAAAGAAAAATACATAATTGGTAATTTAGAATAAGATAGTGATAACACAGTACAGGAAAAAAAATGAAGAAACAGAAGAGCACACACAAGCAATAGAAAACCATAAAGTTAAAAAAAAAACGTACGACATGCCAAAGAGAAGTTGTAGAGATGACGCAGACAGCACTAGCGTACCTTGAGTTTCTTCATACCCGTGATGCCCTTAAACTTGTCGATCATGTTGTAAGAGACCCACAGCTCGACTAGCGTGTCGCTGAGCACCTCAATCCCTTGCAGGGTCTTCAGGGCGTTCCTGCTCAGTGCCAACACCTTCAGGTTCTTCAGCCCGTTCAGGTTGGCGATCTTCTCAACCTTGTTGGTCCCCAGTGACAGATGTTCACATGACTGCAAAGGGGGCGCGTTAGATGCAATACTAGCAATGGTGTGTGCGGAAAATGCAGGTTGGGGGGGGGGGGAAGAAGGGAGTTGACTCCTATTCTTTTTTCGGTACATTTATTTTAAACACTTTTAACAACTTTTTTTCGATCAATATTATCATCACCACCTTGTTATCTACATTACTATCGTTATCATCATCATCATTGTAATTAACACCATCATAATCACACCACCACTATCATCATCATCATCACCGTCACAGTGATCACCATTATCATCAATGTTATCATCGTCACATTACTATTCATCATCATCATCATTTTCATCACCATCATTTTCATTACCACCACTACCACGATGATGATCATCGCTATCGTCATAATCGTTATCGTCATCGTCATTATTATCACCATCACCACCACATTATCATCACCAGCATCACCATTACCACAATTATCACGATCATTTATCATCAGCGTTATCATCATCATCGTCACCACCACCACCACCAGCACCACATTATCGTTACCAACATCACCATTACCATCATAATCATTATCATCGTCGCTATTATCATCCCATCACACTGAACTATACACCGACCTCAGTAGCTCTGTCCCCCCGAAAAGGCATAGCCTACATACACTTGTGTTTATGTGGATGTGTTTCTCATTATGAAATCTTAACCCACCCCCCACCCCACCCACACACACACAAGATCTTAAGCAAAGTCATCTACCTACTAACCAACGCTTACCTAACAACTCTAGCTGACTACCTAACTTCCAGTCTTCGGTCATGTGATGAGAAGAGAGGCATTGGAGAACATCGTGACAACTGGAAAGATCGAGGGGAAGAGAGGCAGAGGCAGACCAAGAGAAATTATGCTGGATGGATTGCGACGGTGGAATGGAGGAATATCACTGAATAACAGCAGCAGAGTTGATCCAGAAAATCAAAGACCGAGATCTGTGGAGAGTCATGAACACCTACGCCAGCTGGCAGGTCACTTGATGATGATGAAACGCTTGCTAACTTCTATATTAGTGTCTGTGTATTTTTCATTGGCTCTGACTTTAGTAGCTTTTTGTTTCGCTATTGTTTTCTCGATCAATATTTAACTCTACTTTTTATTTTCTTCTATTATTTAAGTGATTTCCATGAATGATTCCTTCCAAAAGATCCCTAACCTGCTGCCAACAGTCTTCCGTTCTCACCTCAACCATTAACTGTTGCATGACCTAGTACTTACTAAAGACTATGGCCATAAATTGTTCCTTAGTTTCTTGATTTCTGAGATACTATGAATTGTGTCAAGTTTCATCTTATCAACAGATTATACTCTGAATCTGTACATGCACCTCTAAAAATTGTTACGTCATTTAGAATGATCTAATTTCTTGTTAAAACAAACATGGTACATTTTATTTTCTGAATAGTACCTATTTTGCTTTATGCATTCTTTCGTTTGGAAAACACTTCTGACAATTTGATATTGATTCCTGCGGCAAAGTTGATGAATAATTCTCCATGTTTCCTAATGATCTCTTCATAACCCTTGTTATCCGATCCTATCTTATAATTCAGGTCACGAATCAAAACTTTTATGTTACCATATCTTTGATTATGCTGTGGTATTCTGACTCCATGTTTAGCTGTAGCTCGCTGATCGACGCCACTCCATATAAGAACGTAACTTGCATGTGTTCGGTTTGTGTTCTGCCCCTTTTTCCTAGTGTCTGCGAGTCCTAATATTTGAATATTTGATTTTTTTCACAAACTCTACGAGAGCTGGTTTCTTATTTCCTAGACCAGTAACATTCCAAGTTGCGAATATCTCTTTTCTGTTTCGTAATTCAGCTGTTGTTGGTCGCTTGTTGTTCGGGCAGAAGAGGAAGATGATGATGATGATGATGATGATGATGATGATGATGATTTCTTAATTGATTCATCCTCGTCATTTGATGGTGCGTGACACTGGATCACATTCATCATGTTTACCACCATTTTTTTTTTTTTTTTTTTTGGGGGGGGGGGGGGGGGGAGTCTAAATTGTATTGTTATCATCCAGAATGCACTACTTCCGATTTTCTCAGTATGATGCAAGTCTTCGAAATGCCGCCCCTTACATGTTATTTTCTTTACCAATGCCACCCCCTTATGAAGCCCCTTTAGGGTGTCGCCTGATGCGGCCGCCTCTCTGTATCATTGCACAGTACAGTCCTCTTCCCACTCTTTTAGTGCTCCTGCTATTCATATATAGTTATAACATTTCAGGAGCACATTTAACAGATTTTTCTAGGTTTTAGTCGCCGACCCAGACTAATTTATTCATTCATTCAGTAGCATGTCCTTTGCAGAACCTCGCTCCCATAACAACCTTCCTGAAAACTTCTCGATCACAAGCAAGATGTCCCGCGTCAGATACACCCAATTGATGATCACTTGCCACATCCTGCACCCATCTTCTCTTTGGCCTACCTCTTCCTCTCTTCCAGGGCATATACACCTCCATTATTGTTCTCTCCAAACTTTCATGATGTTTCAAGTGACCAACATATTTCAACTTTCTTTGTTTTATCGTCTTTATTAGCCAACCTTCTTCAATATTTAGATATTGGCGTGTCGTTGCATTTGTTCTTTTCTATCTCCAAGATATTCTTAGAACCAGCTTGTAACATTTATATTCAAAGGCATTTATGCGCCGTTAAGTTTGTTTAGTAAGAGTGTATCTGTCCCACGCCACATTTTATTCAATTATTTTAGTTTTTGACGAGCAATATACATTTGTCTTTTAATTTCTTTCATTATGTCACCATTGTTGGTAATTATTGACCCAAGGTATTCGAAATTGTCCACTACCTCCAATTTTTCCTCATTAACATGTATTTCTTTCTCCATATTAGTTTTATCTACATTATAATTAACAACAGAAATGCATCAAACATACAGCAAGTTAGAAGTTATAGAGGAGCTGAGTGCCACAGCGACCACTTCCTCGATGGAGCAAAAGTTAAAATAAAACTTAAGAGAGCTTTCTATACTAAATTACAAAGATTACACCCAACATAAAACAGAGAAAAACTACAAGAAATTACAAAGAGAAATTTACAGATGAAATAAAATGTAAACTTGAAACTCTGCAAAACCCGTTGGAGGAAAGCGTTGACCAAACTTGGTTGAACATCAAGAATACAATTCAATCTACCGCAGAAGAATGTCTCGGTGTGTTAACCACGCATAGTGGTACAGATGGTTCAATCAAAAATGTGAAGAAGCAGTCATTCGGAAAAAGAATGCCAGACATTTATGGTTAAATGATATCAACAACATCCAAAAGGAAGAGCAATATAAAAATGAATGTAAAGAGGTTACAAAAATAGTTCGACAGCAGAAGCAAGAATATATGAGTAATATAATCAAAGATATGGAAACTAATCACCAGAAAAACGAATCCAGAAAGTTTTTTAAAGAACTGAAGTCAATGAAACGAGAGCACCAACACAACACATATGGTTTAAAAGACAAACATGGGATTATGATAAATACCAATGAAGAAATGTGCAACACATGGAAAGAATATTTTGTTGAATTACTAAATTGTGAAGCTCCAAGTAACACCTTCCAACAGGAAGAGGTTCTAACGCGTGAACCACAAATTAAAGAACCTGCATTTGAAGAAATCCTATATGTAATCACACGACTTAAAAACAATAAGGCAACTGGGGTTGATGGAATTGCTGCTGAATTTATAAAGGCAGGTGGCCATGCATTACATCTAAAGCTATACGAACTAATAATACAAATCTGGAGGACAGAAGAATTACCCCATGACTGGAAAGAGTCATTATTGACACCTGTCTGTAAGAAAGGAGACAAGTTCCAATGTGAAAATTATAGAGGAATATACTACTGTCCGCAAGCTATAAGATACTATCCGCAGTATTACTAAATATACTAAAACCATATTCAGAAGACATATTAGGTGACTACCAGGCGGGTTTTAGACAAAACAGATCAACAATAGGTCAGATATTTATCTTACGACAAATAGCCGAGAAAAATTGGGAATATAAAAGAGATTTCCAAAACATTTTTGTGGATTTTAAAAAGGCTTATGATAGTGTCCATAGGAATAGCCTATGAAATGCTATGCAGGAATTTGGAGTACCAAGGAAGTTAATCAACATGACCAGACTATGCATGTATGATACTTATAATATAGTAACATATAAATCAGACAGGGCAGGAAATCAGACCCTTTCCAAATAACATCTGGTTTGAAACAAGGTGATGCACTATCGCCGCTACTCTTCAATCTGGCTCTAGAGAAAGTTGTAAGTAAGGTAAAGGAGGAATGTGATATTGGAGGAACATCCAAGCTGCTTGGTTATGCAGATGATATAGATATTATAGGGGAAAATTTAAAAAAAAACATTGGAAATATTGACTCACTTAAAGGAAAAAGCTCAACAGATGGGGCTGGTTATCTACCAAGATAAGACAGAATATATGGTAATTTCAAGAGAAGGAATGGCTAAAAACTCTGGCCACATACAAATAGATAATGACCATTAAAAGAACGGAAACATACAAATACCTGGGTACAATCTTCAACTGCTCCAACATCATAAGGGAAGAAATACAAACTAGAATCAATTCTGGAAATAAGGTATACTATGCACTATAACATCTACTAAAATCAAATGCGCTATCTCGTAACACCAAAATCACAATATACAAGGGACGCAGAGGTGTTTCCAAGGCACCAGGGCCGGGTTATATACTGGCCAAGACCTATTGACGCGTCCTCGCCGAGCGTCCTGGGCAACAGGTCCCTTCGGGGTCCTGGCTAAAGTCAGTAGGATCGCCGATTCCTCCGAAGTCGGAGAGTGTCTGCCTGTACGGCGAGGACCCATCAGTCTGCACACCAATAAGCCAGATATGGGACAACGGATACTCACGCAAACCTCAGGTCCTATATGACATCACACTGATGTTGGACAACAGGATATCTTCATCCGACATACAGGACTTCACGTTGGAGCTCAAGCCAACGAACACAAGCAAGCAAGCAAGCACAATATACAAAACACTGATCAGACCAGTTGTGCTGTATGGCTCTGAAACCTGGAGAACAAAGTTTTAAGACGCATCTTTGGACCCATTAGGGATACACAAAACGGAGAGTGGAAAAGAAGAAGTAACAAAGACATTTATGATCTGTTTAAGTCCCCGCTAATCACTGGTATCATGAAGGCTAATAGACTACAATGGCTGGGGCATATAGAAAGAATGGAAGATAATAGGGAAACAAAACTCGCTTACACTCAGGAAATAAATGATTGTAGACCCCGAGGTAGACCAAGAAGACAGTGGAGAGATAATATATATACAGACCTACAAGCACTTGGAATCAACGACTGTCAAGAGAAGGTCAACCAGAGAGACGAATGGAGAAGGATTGTATCTGCAGCAAAGAACCTCAATGGCTCGGAACACTGAAGAAGAAGAAGAAGAAGAAGAAGAAGAAGAAGAAGAAGAAGAAGAAGAAGAAGAAGAAGATATTAGTTTTATCTATATGCAGACTAATTATGGATAGTTATTTATTATTGTTTTAATTTATTAATTAAAATAAAATAGATTCTGACCTCTAATTGCGACAGAGTTGCATCCATTTTATCAATAAACGGCAACTTGGCAATAAGTTTCACTATTTTGGCATCTTTTGCTTTCTGACCAGTCTCATCTTCGAACTGTTTTAGCGCGTCCTTAATGGACATACCCTTAGACATGTTTGTGTTGTGGTTGTTTCACACTCTAACTGTCCGGAGATCACAGACCGATGCTTTACAACCACTTCTCGTAAACAGAAGCTTATAAGTTATATGTGGTGTATGTTTACGGAAGCTGGTGCCTATGTGTGATTGTGTGTGTTTATGGTGTTTTGTTTTCCCCACGGTGTGTGTTGGTGCGGAGTAAACATTGGGTTTCGGGGAAATCCCGAGATAACAATTTTATGTTGATTTGAGTCGAGATGAGACAAGAACCGACATCACAGTACTCGGAACATTCCCATCATTGGTGCTCCGTCCTCATCTTCAACTGCCAGCGAAGATTCCCAATACTAATGCTACCTATAGTAGTCTGATTATGTGTCCGTCTTGCCTTTCCCCGGAGTCCTGAGTGTCAGGCAGATCCTCTAGTGCAGTGGTTCTCAACCTTTTTTGGCCATGGCCCCCTTTACCATATGTTCAGAATGTTGTTCCCCCCTCCACTTTCGAATTTCCTCCCTATAAATCCCCCCCCCCTCACCCTTACACAGTATACATAAAATGGAAGCTAAATTTAATAACACATACTAGAACAAGTCTAGGCATCTACATAAAACATGATTTGTGGGTCTACTTACGTTATAAAATGAATTTCATTAGGGCGAAAAGTACAGAACCGTAAAATTTAGAGGGAAAAACAATATCAAGTAACTGGTTCTTGTATTAATGCGATCTTGAAATAATCTTAACCCCTGGAAACCCTAAAATTCCTCCCCCAGGGGGGGGGGGGGGGAAATTCCCCACCGGTTGAGAACCACTGCTCTAGTCACTCCCTGCAGCACCATTCTCTTTAAGCAGCGTTCTTCTGCAGTATATACACGATCCCAAAGGGTCATGACCACGTCTGCATTATCATGCAGTAATATCCCAGCGAGACCCAGCAGCAGACCCAGCCAGTCTATCCGCCTGCTCGTTTCTCAATACACCAACATGTTCTGAAAAGCGGGGGGGGGGGGGGGGGAGGTCCAACAGATGCTCTCTAATTGTGATTATCGAATTAAAATCTGTCACTCTGTTCGAAGCATTCCTGAAGTCACCTTTTTCATCTTACTTTGTGAGTCCGTTACAATCATGATACGCGTGTGCTGTTTGTCCTGCACTATGCGGAATGCAGCCATGGCTTCCTCCACCTACATTCTCATTTTTAATGATTTAATCCTTCATTTCTTCTTCTTCTTCGGCTTCTTCTTCTTCTTCTTCTTCTTCTTCTTCTTCTTCTTCTTCTTCTTCTTCTTCTTCTTCTTCTTCTTATTATTATTATTATTATTATTATTATTATTATTATTATTATTATTATTATTATTATTATTATTCATCTATGATTGTAATCATACACACTGATCCTTTAAAAGATGTGTCCGGCCCACAACAATAATATACATAAGTATCTTTTATATTTCTATTTTCATGTAGTGTTTTTCCTGTAGCTGTGTCGGGCTGTCTTTGTTTATTCTGTGCTGACAAAGGCTTTATCCGCAACGTCCATTTTGTTACGTGTAATGGTGTCCTAGTACAGCTAACTGTCTACTTTTTGTTTTTTCTCTTGGTGATTCATTCGTTGCTTTCTTCTGTGATCAACATTCGCTATACGTCCGTACTTTTGTATTGATTTGAAGCGTGGACCATGAGCAGTCAAGCTGAAAAAAACATCTGATGGCTGCGGAAATGTGGTTTCTGACGAAAATTCAAATAATACCATGGACAGACAGACCAATGACCAAGTCCTACAAGAAACAAATGAAAACCGTAAACTGGTTTGAGAAATTAGATGTAGTCACAATTCCCCGGATACGTTATGAGAAGAAATAAATTGGAGAACTTCGTGACAACAGGCAGGATCGAGGGGAAGAGAACAACGGGAAGGCAGAGAAATAAATACATGGATGGCTTGGTCACATGGTATGGTCGAGAAAAAAATACTGAGCTGATCCACGACTCTGGTGATCTTGTGAGATGGCGAAACATGACCGCCCACTTTATCGGCATGACACATGATGATGCTGATGCGTCTAGTCCACCATGGATTATGCACAGGATGGTTCGCTTGATGTCTCCACTGGTCCTTCATCCATTTGCAGGAGGAGAGGACTAACAGAGAAATATTACAAAAACTACACAATTTCAAAGACATGGAAATATGAAAATGTTGATGGGCGACCCGAATGCCAAGAAAGAATTTGATAACACGAGTTGTGAAGTCATCGTGGAAATACGCGGATCACTGGCCATGAATGAAAATAGAGAATTATTCATCAATTTCTTGTTTGTTTGTTGCATAGTGAATATATATGTTATTAGTGGATTTATGTTTGTATGTATGTTTGTGAGTGTGTATGTGTGTGTGTGCGCGCGCGCGACTGTCCGTACGCGCGAGCGTGTGTGTGTGTGTGCGTGCACATAAACGAATAAATAAAGAAACGCTGAGCTTTCAGCAGATCACAAGATAGAAAACCAAATGTATCGTATCTGTATTAACGTAAAATGTATCGTCTCCACATGCTGTAAACGTTTGTAGAAGTGCTGATGTAGGTCTAGATCGCCGTCTGCTGTTAAGTGTCAATAAGTTGAAATTCAAGTTAAAGGCAATTTCATTGCACCAAGTTTTATCTCATCTGTTCAAGAATACATAGCATCTTATAAATATGGAAATCAATATTAAATGTAAAATATCCCAGAAATCAAAACTCTACGGAGCAGTTTATGGTCACATTCTCTAATAAGTACCAGGTCCTGTAACAGTAAGCAGACAAGGTGGGTTCTCAAGATTCATGGCGACAGGCTACACACGTTTAGAACGAATAATGTATGAAAGTTACATGTGTTTAGAACGAATGATGAATGAAAGTTACACGCGTTTAGAACGAATGATGTATGAAATGTGTCGCTGGATTGGAGAATACGACACACACACACACACACACACACACACACACACACACACACACACACACACACACACACACACATCGTGATTGCAACTGACTCAGAAAGCATGCTGACGAGGGTGAGGACGGGCAGGCTTCCTGCGGAGTGGCTTGCTTCGTTTCGGAGGTCACGGGTGACAAGCATCGTCTGGATCTTTTCTCCGGGGCATGCCGGTGTGCTGGGAAATAAACAGGCGGACAGATTGGCTGGCTCTGCAGAAATTGGTGGAGTATTGATACATGACAAGGGAGGCAGACGTGGTTGCGGCCTTGTGGAAGCACGTGTACACCTCGGAGGAGCAAATGGATCACCATGGTCTGGCAAGAATGAGACAGCGAGGAGTGACGAGGGGATCTGGCCGATGCTCAACGCTCAGAGGAAAGGCGAGACGGACATATAATCAGATTGCTACTGGTACTATTAGTGTTGGAACTCTTCGCTGGCTGCTGAGGATGGGGACGGGGCGCTTATGGGAATGTCCCGAATGCTGTGATGTCGATTCCTAAATCAATCAATCAATCAATCAATCAATCATGTATGAAAGTTACACGCGTTTAGAACGAATGGTGTATGAAAGTATTTGAAAAAAGGAAACGAAAACATACAGCTTGGATGACGCCTGAAACTCTTAAAACTAGAAGAAATAAAAAATGCATAAAGAACATTTAAATAACAGTGTAAAAGTCAAATCAAGAGATGATATTTAGATAGCCCAGCAGAGGATGCAGAAGTAGTAGCAGTGAAAGGAAATCTCAGAGACTGTTACAGAATCACAGAAAAAATAGATGAAACATATAATCAACCAAATCAAACAGAAGATACATGACAAGGGAGGCAGACGTGGTTGCGGCCTTGTGGGAGCACGTGTACACCTCGGAGGAGCAAATGGATTACCATGGTCTGGCAAGAATGAGACAGCGAGGAGTGACGAGGGGATCTGGCCGATGCTCGACGCTCAGAGGAAAGGCGAGACGTACATATAATCAGATTGCTACTGGAACTATTAGTGTTGGAACTCTTCGCTGGCTGCTGAGGATGGGGACGGAGCGCTTATGGGAATGTCCCGAATGCTGTGATGTCGGTTCCTAAATCAATCAATCAATCAAACAGAAGATTACAAGTTGTATATGGGGTTTATGTTTACGAAAGTTGGTGTGTATATGTGGTACCCCCGCCGCCACTCCCCCCCCCCCTTCCCCCCATTTCCCACCACTCGCTATGCGTAGGTGTGGAGTAAACACTGGGTTTCGGGGAAACCCCGTGGTAACAATTTTGTTTATTTAAATTGAGTTGAGCCAAGAACCGAGATGACAACACTCAGGACATTATCTTTCGCGCTCCGTCCTCAACTTCAATAATCAGCGAAGAGTCCCGGTATTAATGGCACTATTTGCAATCCTAACTGTGATAGCTGTTATTAGATGCATGAACATGATCAGAGTGCGAATGAGGAAAACTGAGCATGCTTATAATTCCTTGCCCAGTCTAATGGATATTTGGGGGCGGGGTGGTACGTACCGCACCCTGCTGTCACTGGCACCCATTATTCAACAGATGAAATGGTTTGGCCACCTCACAAGAATGCCCTGGTACTATCTACCACAAAGAGCCGCATTGAAGAAATATAATGGACACAGAGCAAATGGAAGACCATGTAAAAGACTGAGTGTTAAGAACAACCATCGAGAAATGAATACCAATTTACCAAACGTATTGGAAAGAGCGCACACAAAATTCTTATATCTCCTACAAAACATTTACTGAGGTAAATGGAGGAAAAAAAGAAGAAGAAATATATGATTTACAACTTTCCGTGTGTACAAATCAAAGTGACATGTGTACTTGTACTTCTTACATTCAGTCAGCGCTACCAAATATGCACGTGATAGCGTATTATTTTAATATAATGTGTTAACAACAGGCTCTGTGGTGAAGGTGTTAAGGACACAATTCGTAATCGCGTTAGATAAACAGCTGCGGGCGATTTGGTAGCAGACCGCCTTGTGTTAGTTTTTATAAAATGGTGTGAGTGCCGGTCGTTCAGAAAGCAATGGCAAACTACTGAACGTAAACTTGCCAAGAAATCACAAACAACCAATAATACTGGGGTTGACTGCGACGCACTGTAAAGGATATGCAAATAACTAAAATGTGTAAACAGAGCCGCGGTTGAGT
Source organism: Cepaea hortensis (assembly GCA_963921405.1). Classification (NCBI taxonomy): domain Eukaryota; kingdom Metazoa; phylum Mollusca; class Gastropoda; order Stylommatophora; family Helicidae; genus Cepaea; species Cepaea hortensis. Next base: position 45,240,034 of record OY992887.1, on the reverse strand, counting down.
AGTGGCCAGTCGCTCGCCCGCCGACCTGGTGGTCACGGGTTTGATTCCGCATGGAGGTGGATTTTTAAAATTGACCTGGGCTCCCAGGTTGACCGGGTTTAAAATTGGTTCCAGGGAATGTCTTGGGAAGCTAGGCGGCCGGCGTGACACTGACCACATCTAGGAAATGCAAGGCTTCCGGCGTGACACTGACCACATCACGTGACTATTGGTCTATAAAAAACATTAGTATATCCCCCAGATGCTCAGTGAGATAGTAAAAAGATGCTCAGTGAGAAAGTAAAAAGATGCTTAGTGAGAAAGTAAAAAGATGCTCAGTGAGAAAGTAAAAGATATGGAATAAAAGAAACAGCAGCGGCTGCAGCAGGATACAGCAATATGAATTGCAAACAATTAGGTATATTTAGCTCCTGCGAAAAGAAGAGACATACTAGACAGACAAATTGTACATACCTTACAGAGAACTCCATCTGAACACAGGTGAAAACAAAGTGTGACTTATCCAAAAACATAAACAATCAATAAATATATAATACTGAAGTATTAAAATAAAACAATAAGTATTTTAGGGCAACACAGCACGACCGACGTTTCGGTTCTAATAACCTTTGTCAGGGACAGGACAACACAAACAGATAAAAAGCTAAATAAAACACAAAATAAAATTAAACACAGCTTCTTGTAAAAAGATGCTGAGTGAGAAAGTAAAAAGATGCTCAGTGAGAAAGTAAAACGATGCTCAGTGAGAAAGTAAAACGATGCTGAGTGAGAAAGTAAAAAGATGCTGAGTGAGAAAGTAAAAAGATGCTCGGTGAGAAAGTAAAAAGATGCTGAGTGAGAAAGTAAAAAGATGCTCGGTGAGAAAGTAAAAAGATGCTGAGTGAGAAAGTAAAACGATGCTGAGTGAGAAAGTAAAACGATGCTGAGTGAGAAAGTAAAAAGATGCTCAGTGAGAAAGTAAAAAGGCCCTCAGCGTGTTAACAGTAGATTCCTGTGAAAGCAAAACGTTTGTCATTTTGTTATTGTCATTTTTTTTATTGCAGTAGGCATTGGTTCTTACTTTCAGTGACTGCAAGAGTTTGATCTGACTCAGTGCCAAACAAAACGGTTTGGAACATACATGGTAAACAATTAAATGAACAAGTATTATAATCTAAATTTCCGTTCACTGAGCATTGAATTTATGGAAGATACACGGAACAGTACAAATAACACGATGACCCTAGTATGATGATATATATATGTACATATAGGCGGTTCACATTTGGCGATATATTATTCTTCCACACTGAATCAGTTAATAACCAGTTTAGCACATTCGGAAACCGCGGTGATGCAGTGGTTAGCACGCTTATCTACCGGCCTTGTGTTCAAACCCTCAGTTGAGACGGGGGATTTGTTTTCCCTTTGGTCTGAGATGCCAGGTTGACTCAGCCTACACCAGACATCAGAAAATGTTCTGGGAAGTAAAATGTGGTACACGTGATATTAACTGCATTGCCCATCAAGTGCCGACTGGTCTAAAATACGGGGCTAGAACCATATACTCAATACGCCTGGTAGCATGAAAAGGGTCTGCTATTTTAAATATTAGCACAATTATCACCTCATCTGTCCAGTCCTTTAGATACAGCGTATATTAAGTATAGTATAGCATAACATAGCATAGCGTAGCGTAGTGTAGTGTAGTGTAGTGTAGTGTAGTGTAGTGTAGTGTAGTACCAGTTTCCACACTATGAGGTGCACCAGGCACATGATTCTAGTCCTATACTGTAAAGGGCCAATGTAATATGTGGAGAACATCACGCCCGTCGCCTTTACTCTGCAGAACACTTCATGGCACCCAGTTTAGCCTAGCCTGGGTCGAGCTGGCAGCCCAGGTTCATGTTTCGTTTCCCCAATATCCCAGCATCCAGCGGGATTCGAACATTCACCGTGGGTCTGGGGTTGTGATAGCGCCCTCTCATTTTGTAGGCCTGGGTGCAAGGAGGGAAAGGTTTCCCCTCACTTTCGCAGATGACGAGCCCAGGTGTTCAACCCGCTTCCGACCGTGCCGATGTCATCACCGGCGCAAATCGCTATAAATTTTGCTGGCCCGCCAGCTGTTCAAATACAAGAGAGCGTGTATGAATTAGTTTGCAATTAAAACTATTTAGTGGAGAAAGAATTTTATCAACAGCTGGGCGGAACTTGAAGAGTTGAAGTGATATTATATTATGTTAATCAAACATAAGCCGGCTTCCTGGCCTAGAGGTTAGCAACTTTTCTCCGTAATCTCGTATACTCTCGTAAGTAACGTGACGACGGTGAGAATCAGCAGTGGTTCGAATCGCGTTGGTAACGGGGTATGTGAGCCGGCCGCTCAGAAAGCAATGGCAAACTACTGAGCGTAATCTTGCCAAGAAATCAACAATCAGCTGAAAGATGCTGATGTTGACAGCAATGGCCTGTAAAGGATATGCAAACATTTATTATTTATAATCAAACATATACTATCATTACAAAAGAGAAGCCCACACATAAGAACACCAACAGTAAGTTTCCATTCTTCTTGCTCGTACATCAGACGTGTAGTCTCTATACTTTGATTACATTTCAATCATATTCCAATAATTCTGATGAAGTCACTATTTACAAGATGGCGCACGTTCGCGACTTGCTTGCCTCCCGTCTGCTGGGAGACGTTTCTAGCGGCAAGCATTTCTTCTCAACGTTCACCAGCTTGGCTGTCATTTCTAGAAGGTTTGACTCCAGAGCAACAATTCGCATCCCTTTCTCGTTGTTGTCTTTGATTAATGTCTCCAGCCTTGTTTGCAGGGAGTTGATTTCAGCCTGGGGGAAAATTATATATAGAGTGTTAGATATATACACATAATCACACAGAAACATAAAGAACAAACGAAAGAACGAACTAACTTTAATTTCAGAATCACAAAATGGAGGGCGTGTGGGTGTGAAGTGAGTGAGAGAGAGAGAGAGAAAGAGAGAGAGAGAGAGAGAGAGAGAGAGAGAGAGAGAGAGAGGAAAGAGAGAGAGAGAGAGAGACTGAGGAAGAGAGAGGGTAAGATAGATAGAGAGAGAGAGAGAGAGAGAGAGAGAGAGAGAGAGAGAGGAAAGAGAGAGAGAGAGAGACTGAGGAAGAGAGAGGGTAAGATAGATAGATAGAGAGAGAGAGAGAGAGAGAGAGAGAGAGAGAGAGAGAGAGAGAGAGAGAGAGAGAGAGAGAGAGAGAGAAAATTCACTGTAGTTTTCAAATTCCCAAAGACATTATTATCCACATAAAAGGTTTCTTGCATATTCTTTACAGGACGCTGGAGTCAACCCAAGCATGTATTGGCTGTTTGTAATTTACTAGACAATTTTGCGTTCAATAGTTTGTCATTGTTTTCTGAACAGTCGACACCTCATACTATCCAAATCAACGCAAAGCAGTCAGTTTCCAAATCGTCCTGATTTCCAACTGTCGACTCGGTATTCCGGGGAATTGTGAAACGCATTTTCACTAATCCATAAGCCACAAGCAACGGTTGTATCCACAACAGCTTCCACTCTTGGGTCATGTTATGAGAAGGGTTTAGTTACAAGAAAGGTCATGTTAAGAGAAGGGTCATGTTATGAGAAAGGTCATATTGTGAGAAAGGCTATGTTATGAGAAGTAGCATGTTATGAGAATGGTAAAGTTATGAGAAGGGTCATGTTATGAGAAATGTCATGTTATGAGAAAGGTCAAGTTATGAGAAGGGTCATGTTATGAGCATAGTCAAGTTATAAGAAGGGTCATGTTATGAGTATAGTCAAGTTAAGAGAATGGTCATGTTATGAGAAAGGTCACGTTATGAGAATGGTCAAGTTATGGGAAGGGTCATGTTATGAGAAATGTCATGTTATAAGAAGGGTCAAGTTATGAAAAGGGTCATGTTATGAGACTGGTAAAGTTATGAGAAGATTCAAGTTATGAGAATGGTCAAATTGGGAGGATGGTAACGTTATGATAATGGAAATACTATGAGAATAGCAATGTTAATAGAATAGTTATGTTATGAGAATGGCCATGTTATGAGAATGGTCATGTTTTAAGAATGGTCGTGTTATGAGAAGGGTCGTGGTATGAGAAGGTTCGAATTATGAGAGGGGTCATGTTATGAGAACATATGAGTTAGTTAGTTAGTTAGTTAGTCGACAGATCATCCTCATTGCACATCCTCTCCTCAACAAATCCCGCAGCGTGTAGCGGCTAACGACGCCAGTTCTGTGTCGGTTTATCAATCTTCTTTGGCTTCCTGTGTAGTGTTCTTGTTTGGCCACCCCTCTTTTAATTTGCTGTTCTCGCAGTCTGACCATGGTTGTAGATTCACAGTCATCACTTGGTTCACGCAAGAGTCTTACTTCTCGTAGAGAAAATATATGAGAAGAATAAATAATGTGTGTGCCAAAGGTGTGCAAACAGTCACATATTAATATATAGAGGGAAGTCAGCAGAGTTATACAGTTTCATCTACAACAGTATTGATTTCCGCTGGATGGATGCATCCCAGAGAGTTGATTGACTGGCTTTCAATTTTAAGCCTAATGAAGTTGTTAGAGAAGCATGGCTTCACACTGTGGCCCATACGTCGTCGACATCTTTAGCCACTAATTTCTTCTTTGGCACTTTTAACAGCTGAATTGGACGACTCAACTTTTGTAGAAAAAAAGAGCAACTTTCAAAACCGAACTGAACACAACTGTTGTGCCCTCTTGACAATGAAGGAGTCGTGTTTTAATATTATTGTATAATTTTGTGTTTGTTCTTTAGATCTGTTTGTGTTGTCCCGTCACTGGTGAAGATTTATACTATCAAAATGTTGTTTGTTGGGTCCTAGAATACATATTTTCATTTTATTATTTCATTATAATATATTTTTGGATTGTCTCTTTTTATTTTAATGGGGGGAGAGAAGAGAATTTCCACTCTGTAATTTATGTTCACCTTTATGAGGTCCGTTGTAAGGTATGTACACTGTGTCCGTGTTTAGTATGCCTCATCTTTTCGCAGGAGCTACACATACCTAAATGTTTGTATTTCCTATTGTTATATCCTGCTTCAGCCGTTGCTTCTCTGTTAAAACTAAATACCTCTTGTCTATTAGTAAATACCTTGAGTTATTATGGTGATAATTAATATACATATCTGTGAAACATAAATACCCTTAGTTATTACGGTCCTAGTTAATTTATCGACCTATGAAACCTAAATGCCTTGAGTTATTACAAGTTAAAGGGTTCCAAATGTTGATGTTATGTAGCCAGGGGCGGCATTCATCACCACTGCAGCAAAAGTCCAACTCCTGGCCTTCTCGTAGCGGACCTGTTTTAACAAACAGGAGAAGGGGCGGCGGCGAGTCACTGGCGCCGAGAAATAACCAGAATGCTCTAGATATTTATGCACGTACATGTACGCGCAGACACGTGTGTGCGTGCCTACACACCTAAACTCAAGTAAGATCACAGTCTGCTCTAGCAAAGGAAAGGTGCTGAAGACGGAGGCAACCATCCAGGATGCGCACCACAGAAATCAGGATGCCACGCAATCACGCAAAATGGAATATGTCGACAACTGCTAAATGTTATGGTGCTCGACCTGCTTTGGACCCCCAGGCAGATGCAGTGCCAGGCCCTATGTCTCGAAAGGGTTCAACCACAGCTACTGGAGGTCCTTCTCAAATGTCCTGTGGAGCCAGGGGATCTGAGAACAGAGCGTCTGGCCATACCAAACAAAGACTAAAAATAATGCACTGGAATGCAACAAACAACAATAGAACTAAAACAAAACATCCTGGATCAAGAAAAAGTAAGCGTTTATTGCTTGCAAGAAACTCACCTCAACGAAAATATAGCCTTCAAAATCAGCGGCTACCAGTGTTACCGATCTGACCGAAAGGACAGACGAAAGGGTGGGATACTGACCCTTGTAAAAAAAATAACATCACTGCTTCCCAAATTGAAGTTTACTTGGAAAGTTCTGAGTGTCAGACACTTAAACTTAAAACAGGTAATACAGACCTTCATCTGACTAATTACTACTGTCCATGTGACCGCCAACAGGCACTGGATACACTACAATTAAAAGAAAAAATTATTGTGTGTGGCGACTTCAACAGCCACTCGCAGAGCTTGGGCTATGATCAAATGGACCGGAGAGGAGAGAGACTAGAAGACTGGCAGAATGAGAATAGATTCATCTTGATTAACAACCGTCCGACCCACATACTATCTACTCGAGATCATGGCACTCTACAACTACATTTGACCTGGCTTTTCATTCACCAGACCTGGAGTGGAACATTACACGAAATGTTGGGAAACAACTTGGTGGCAGTGACCACCGGACAGTCTTTCTAACTGTAGAAAATGAGCTTGTAAGTGAAAGCAGCACCCTCTCGAGGTGGAACTACAAGAAAGCTGGGCAATGTACAAGCATCGCACCAGCATACTGATTAGAAACCTGAATACTGAGAAAGACATAAATAAAGTAGTTGAAGAGTTTGGGAAATGCATACTACAGGCAGCACGAGAAACAGTACCAAGAGTACCCCGTAAACATTATAAACCCTACAGGAGTAGTGAACTGGAACAGTTTCATAATGATGTGGAAGTGTGTAGAAAGCAAGCAGAGGCCAAACCCAGCCGAGAACACCACAATAAATACCAGTACGCAAAAGCCAAATTTCAAAGGGCCAAGCTGCAGGCTATAAAGAAAAAGCTGGCATTAGAAAACAGAGTAACTGAACTTTGAAAGAGTTGCAAGGAAGTTGTGGAAGCTAATAAAACAACTTAACGATGAGGGCACAGGGAGAACTCAAAAATTGCACTGCATAAAGACGGACACATCTTAACAGGAAAGCAAGCAGCTGACCATTTTGCGGACTCATTCGCACAAGATAACAATATCGAAATTAGCCCAGAGAAACAACAAGAGATTCGAGAGAAATGACAACATACAGGACAGAATGAAACAATACATGAAGTTCTGGGGGAACCTATCACAATCAGCGAACTTGAGCTAGCCATATAAAAACTGAAAATCACCAGGAGCTGATGGTGTCTCCAATGAAATGATCAGAAACCTAGGAACAGAGGCCAAAGTAAAGCTGTTGCAGATCTTCAATAACAGATGATCCCTAGGCAGTGTTCCACAAGCCTGGAGAGAAGCAATCATGATACCCATTCTAAAATCAGGGAAATATAGTTCCATTGCCTGCAGCTACAGACCAATTAGCCTCACCAGCTGTCTCTGCAAAACAATGGAGCGCATCATCAATCATAAACTGCAGTGGTACATTGAAAGTGAAAATATCCTTGTGCCACATCAGGCTGACTTTAGGCAGTGCTACTCTACGGAAGATCAGACAACCTATCTCTCTCAAGAAATTGAGGATGCATTCCAAGAGAAGAAGCTGGTGCTTGCGGCGTGGTCAGATCTGAAGAAAGCCTTTGACAAAGTCTGGAAAGAAGGTCTAATGAAGAAACTGGGAAACTGTAAAGCCAATGGAAGAATGTACAAATTGGTGAAAGCATACTTGCACAACAGAAGAACTCGAGTACAGATAGACGGACTCAAGAGCAAGAAAGTACTACTGCGTCATGGTGTTCCCCAGGGTGGAGTCTTGTCCCTCACACTTTTTCTAATCTGCATCAATGATCTTGTTGCTAATCTACCGCATGGAATTAAAGCGGCAATGTACGCTGATGACCTGGTTCTATGGAGCACAAATGAACACGCGTTAGTGGCCACAAGATCGCTAAAAAGAGCTGCAAATGCATTTCTTTTTGCATGGGCAAATAGATGGTGTGTCAGCATAAACACTGACAAGTGCAGCACCATTCTATTTACCCTCTCTCCAAAACAAAAGGCAGGGGTCATCCAGATAAATGGAATACCCCTTAGAGAAGATAAAGAACCAACATACCTCGGAGTAACATTTGATGGCAAGCTGACATGAAGAAAGCACATCAACAAAGCAGTAGCAAAAGTCAGAAGGAAAATAGCAAAATAGCCATCCCGAGAAAACTAAGTGGAACCACATGGGGAGCCAGTGGGAAAATATTTAGCAAAGTTTACCAACAGAGCATACGACCACACCTGGAATACGGGTCAACTGCGTGGTGTTCAACATAAAAAAAAAACCACATTACAAGAGCTGGACAAGGTGCAAAATCAAGCACTTAGAGTCACCACAGGAGGGATTAGATCAACCCCTATCGTGGAGATGGGGAAGACGGGGAGGACACAAGCACTGAGAGGGCAGAGATACGAAAACGCTAAAACAAGCAGAAAAGTTCCTCAGCTTGCCAAGCCACCCTATGAAGAACAGATTTGAAAACTTAGTTATGAGGCTGTTGAAACGAAGCAGTTTTATCCACCAGGCCAAACGACTCTGCAGAGAAACCACTGATCTGCCCACAGTTGGTATCCCCCTGAAAACTATTCCAGGGCGAACTCCATGGAAAGATGAACATAGACTATCATTACAAATCCAGACAAAGGTGAGAGGAATATTTGACAAGGAAGAACAAAATAGTGTGCAGCGCAGAACAGCCACTCTCAGCTTCCTTGATGAAGAATACCCACAGGACCCCTGGATCCGAGTCTACAAAGATGGGTAAGCATAAAATGCTGTTCAAAATGGATGAGCGGGAGTGTACATAGAATACCCAAATAAAACTAGGTACACGACCAGAGTATCAACAGGAAAGTATTGCCATAACTATGCTGCTGAAATTGAGGCAATCAAGATAGCAACAGAGAAATTACTAAATACCAGCCATAGTACACAACCTGTGGTGCTGTAGACAGATGCAAAATTAGTACTCGATGCGCTCCTGTCTGGGAAATTGCCAGTACTAGGGACACTACTTTCTGAACTTAGCACTCAGCATAAGGTCACCATACAGTGGATACAATCCCACTGGGGAGTACCCGGAGATCGACTGGCTAAGGAATGAGCAAAAGAAGAACAGCCTGGTGTGCCCGTTACATACCACCAAAAGAAAGAATGATCAAATCAGTCAGAAAGCCACCAATACCTGCTCAAGATGACTACCACTTTATGGACAGACCAGAACAAGTCATTATTCTGCGCCTCAGAACAGGACACAATAGATTACGCAACCATATGTATACAAAATTCAAGATTGGTGAATCAGCCATGTGCACATGTGGATTGGCGTCGCAGAAAGCAGAGCACATACTCCAAGACTGCCCAAAATATAACATATCTAGGCAGACCTTCTGGCCTTGAGAGACGACAGTGGAAGATAAACACTATAGACCGCTGAGTGAACTAAAAAAAAGACAGTTAAATTCCTACAAGAGACAACATTGCAGTTTATAGACATATTTCAAGCGAACGAAAGAAGAGAAAGAACAAGTTAAAATACTCTCATCCATCCAAGCCTGCATGAGTATGTTAAAGACAAGTAAGTAACCTTGAGTTGATGTTCCCCCTCTGGACTCTGCACATTAAGGACCTCCTCCACAGCCTTTTGTTGACAACACTGTTCTAACACTTCCCGTTCTTGTCCTCCTAGTTCCTCATATTTAGGCTGCGTACTGCATGAGCTATCTCCTACTTCTTCTAGACTTGGCTCACTTTGGTTCGTCGCTCTGAAAATAAAATGATGATTTCCTATGAAATTGTAATAGCTTGTTTTACTATTCGGATATATCATATAGCTTCCCTAAAGCTGTAAGTCCAGGACAGTTAAAAGATGTATTTGCGTTTTTTTAAGTTGTCCTTTTGCTTCGAACTCAAGTGTAGTTCATACACGTGCTACTACTTTTAGTGGACTGGACTGATTTTTGTGTGTGGATTAGCTTTCCCTGGCCATCAGGCTCTGACTTCTGAGGTACTTGTAATTTACGTCCCCGACCCAGGGACGAGAAGTCAACATTTTAATCCAGCTGACATGTGTAGGAGTAGTCCAAGCTATCTTGGCATCAGCACACCGGAAGTCTAAGAGCCAGCACTCTTATCTATTCGGCCATGCCGACCTCCGTATTTGCGTTAATTTATCAACCTTAGCGACTGTTACTTTATTGCAGGGATAGATGGATTCAAATAAAATATTAACACAGAACAAGTACCTGATATCCATGAGCAGTACGCGTGTGTGTAGTAACTTTGTTGGTGTCTAGTTGATAAACACAAAGGTTATTGTAGAACACCGTCGATGCCAGTTGTAACATCCTGCACGACTAGTCCATGACCCCATATAGACAACAATCACCTTCGGATTAATACGCCTGTGCTGGTAAACCTAGGACTAACATTTAAAAAAGTCGCTTAAAAGTCGACAGGGTCGACTTCATTGCACCGGGTTTTATCCCTTATGACTCGGTCTCTTTCCGCAGCACGGAAAGCGTCGCACAAAGCACGAACTCCGTAGCTTTTAGCGACGACCCTCAGGAGTCTCTGAAACATTTCACCCGTAAACCGAAGGAAGCGGCCCGGAATCGAACCCACAACCTTCGGAGCACGAGTCAAACGGCTTGACCACTTCGCCACAGAGACTCCCATTCTTTAGGACTAACATTCTGTCTGTGATGGACCCTAACTATAATTTATCCTTGAAGTTGAACGGGGTATGGGTAATGGTGAAATCCAATCGAATGGGCCTGGTGCTAACATCGTCCCAATGCGGCAGGCGAACATGACACTCATTCCTATTTTTCTTTCTTGGCAAAGGCTAATGGACGATGGTTTGGTGCAGGAGAGCCTGGTATATGATACCACAACATCTAGCTTAAGAATGGAGGTGGAGGCAGTCAGTGCAGCTTTCCGCTGGATGGAGAATACGATACAAACACACATCGTGGATCACCATGGTCTGGCAAGAATGCGACAGCATGGAGTAACGAGGGGATCTGGCCGATGCTCCACGCTTAGAGGAAAGGCGAAATGCACATATAATCAGATTACTACTGGTACTATTGGGGTTGGAACTCTTCGCTGGCTTCTGAGGATGGGGACGGAGCGCTTATGGGAATGCCCCGAATGCTGTGATGTCGGTTCCTAAATCAATCAATCAATCAATCAATCGTGATTGTAACTGACTCAGAAAGCATGCTGAGTAGGGTGAGGACTGGCAAGCTTCGTGCCGATTGGCTTGCTTCGCTTCGGAAGTCACGGGTGGCAAGCATCGTCTGGATATTTTCTCCGGGGCATGCTGGTGTGCTGGGGAATGAACAAGCAGACAGATTGGCTGGCTCTGCAAAACTTGGTGGAGTATTGATGCATGATAAGGCAGACGTGGTTGCGGCCTCGTGGGAGCACGTGTACACCTCGGAGGAGCAAATGGATCACCATGGTCTGGCAAGAATGCGACAGCGTGGAGTGACGAGGGGATCTTGCCGATGCTCGACGCTTAGAGGAAAGGCGAGACGCACATATAATCAGATTGCTATTGGTACTATTGGAGTTGGAACTCTTCGCTGGCTTCTGAGGATGGGGACGGAGCGCTTATGGGAATGCCCCGAATGCTGTGATGTCGGTTCCTAAATCAATCAATCAATCCTATTTGTCAGCTTAAAAAGCGGCGGGTGCAATACTTGGGAGCTGATTTTCTGTCATCACCGCAGGTCAATGGCGGTGACTTTCTTAGTCTCAGGGCGTGCAAAGTTTGTAGCCTTCGACGTGCTTTTCAAACCTTGATGGTTATGGACAGACGGTATCTACATGATTTGACAACCTGCATATAAATAGCCCGCCACGACACCTATAGAATCCCTTCAGGTGGATGACAGACCTGGTCAATGATGAAGCATTTTATGGTCTCTTGTTGGACCTGTACCGAAGTCAAGCGTTCCTTCAGTTAGACGTCATTTAGAGGTGGCTGGTTCGAGTTCCTATGTGCCTACAGCTTTACATTTTTATATCATCTAGTGCAGTGGTTCTCAACCGGTGGGGAATTACCCCCCCCCCCGGGGAAATTTTAGGGTTTCCGGGGGGGGGGGAATGAAGACCATTTCAAGATCTCGTTAATACAAGAACCGATTACTTGATATTGTTTTTCCCTTCATACTTTACAGTTATGTACGTCTCATCCTTCTAAAATTCATTTTATAAAGTAAGTAGACCCACAAATCATGTTTTATGTTGGTGTCTAGACTTGTTTTAGTATATGCTATTAAATTTACCTTCCATTTTTACGTATACTGTGTGGGGGTGGGGGGATTTTTAGATAGGAAATATGAAAGAGGGGGAATGACGTTCTGAAAATACGGTGAAGGGGGGCACGGGCCAAATTTTTGATAGGAAGGGGGGGGGGATGACGTTCTGAAAATAAGGTTAAGGGGAGCACAGGCCAAAAAAGGTTGAGAACCACTGATCTAGTGTATCCTCAAATCTCTGCTCTTTTCCTGTACACATTATGAGTGCCAATCAATAGCTATAAATGTATCTATTGTGCTATTTAAATGGTTTCAAAGACTACACAACAATTGATATATCATATCTGTGTAATACTTATAACACAGTGGAGCGAGCGTTTATTTCTTCTTCTTCTACTTCTTCTTTTCCCCCACCTTCTTCTCTTTCTCAACTCCTTCCTCCTCCTCCTCCTCCTCCTCCTCCTCCTCCTCCTCCTCCTCCTTCTTCTTCTTCTTCTTCTTCTTCTTCTTCTTCTTCTTCTTCTTCTTCTGCTGCTGCTGCTGAATTGCTGCTGCTGCTGAATTGCTGCTGCTGCAGCTGATGCTTCTGCTGTTGCCTTTCAACACAAAGTGGACCATATTTCTCCAATAAATTCAATCCACGCCTTTTGTGGAGATGTTCCAGATTGGCTGATGAGCTGAAGTTTTATGCGGAAGGGGATAGCCAGTCTCACAAAAACCTCCTCTTTATTCGCCTTTTACAGCATACACAGGATATTACAGTGTTACTATTCTTTGTTTCCATTATGGGTCCTTTTAACATACGACACAACGTTACATTATTATAAACATACTGTCCATATCACTATACCTGATGAGATATAAATATGGTCGTACCTGCTGTCGCTACCTCGCTCCAGACTAGCGACTGATTCAGCTGTCTCCGACACAGTGGGCGTGGCAACGATTTCACCCTTGGGGCTTTCAGCGTCTGTTTCTTCTTTGGTCGGTTCGCTTGACTGGTCGCAACAACATCCAGTGACGCTTCCTGTGGTTAAATAATTGTTTCCAGTTTATTTCCACAATCAAATTGTTACGTTAAGCTATAAATATTTTTTTACAGTGAAGTAGCTGGATGGTTTAGAGATGCGGAGACCCCACCAGCCGGGGATCATAGACTAAACTTTTTGGTTAGGGACCAAAGATAAGTTATCATGTGTGCCCGTTGCCCACTTTGTTTATCCAGACAAGCTGAAAAACATCTGACGGCTGTGGAAATGTGATTTCTGAGGAAAATGCAAAGAATACCGTGGACCGACAAAAAATCAAATCAGCAAGTCATACAAGAAGAGATGAAAAACCTTAAACTGATTAGAAAAATTAGACGTAGACAGTCTTTTTTTTTTGGGGGGGGGGGCGCACGTCACGAGACGAAATAAACTAGAGAACTTGGTGACAATTGGCAAGATTAAGTGGGGGGGGGGGTCAAGGGGAAGGCAAAGAAGTAAATAACTGGATGGTTTGACCCTATGGCATGGTCCAGACAAGAACACAGAGCTGATCCATGACTCTGGTGATAATGTCAGATGCCGAAACACGACTGCTCACGCTTATCAGCATGGTACATCATGATGATGCCACCTCCAATCTCATTCTTCACATGTTTTGGCTGGAGTTTGTTGGTAATGGCATACCCAAAACCTGTGCAGGAAGCATGATCGGCCTAGAACTGCCCCAGCCAGTCCGTATCTGCTGTACTCAATCATGAGATGGGTATATTCGAACACGCTTCCGCGCGGATATGAAGCTCCAGCACTAATAGTGTTGCATCGGATTTATGAAATAAACCCGCAGTCTTTTAACTGATTCAACGCCAAAGGATAATATATCGCCAGATATGACCACCTTTTGGTACAGATAGACGATATATCGCCATACTAGGCTCATCGTGTTATTTGTTTTGATTCATGGCACCGTGTTTACCAGAAAATAAGACCGGGTCTTATATTAATCTTAGTTTAAAAAATGCGCTAGGGCTTATTTTCGGTGAATATCTTATATCCTTTTTTTTTTTTTTCAGACAGAAAAATCTACATTTATTCATATACAAAATTCTACATTTATTCAAATACAGTTATGTCATCTTCTCATTTAACATGAGTGACATCCTGAATTATATGAACCACATCCGTTCATTATCAAGTGCGCACCAGTGGTGTTTGTACGCTGACTGGCCATTCGGTAACAAGTCTCTCATTCTAGCTGACGATCATAACTAGGGACTATTTTTTTACATAATAATACTTGTTCATTTATTGTGTACCGCGTTTGGTCCAACCCTACTTTTTGCTTTGGCACTGAATAAGTTAAAGTATTTGCACCAACCAAGCAGCCAGCACTCGACTTGTTATTAATAATGGTTTACGTACAGCCGGTTGCCTTGTAACATTTTAGATCATTTAGAGACACTACCCACAACTTAATTTTTACCATATTTATGGACTCTAAATACACACACGCGCCAACACACACTAAGAGATGATCACCGGTGCTACAAAGTGTGTTCACTGTGTTGGTATTCTACTTGCATAATCTATAGTAGACAAGCACTTTATGGAGTAGTTTGTGAGCAATGAAGACAGTCCTTTACAAGCACAAAGCCTAAACGTTATGTTTTTTTCTCTTCAGGAATACGTTTCTTGCAACATTGCCCGCGTAACTCAATTAGATAAAAATCACCATACTTTTAACAGTTACAATCGCCGTACCTTGCCGACTGTCGTGAACGATTATGTTTCTCCACATATAGCTATCTCCATATGCATTTGTCATGTGTTAACACCTTTCCGTGCGCAAATGGTTTTCAAGAAGAGACTTACCTCGTTGTAATCCTCTATCTCTCTTTCCATAAATCGTTCAGTTGTTACATATTCCACTTGTCCTCTTCTTATAATGTTTCCCGTTTTTCTTTTCTCATCAAATGATGACACCCTCTATTTGATGTTTGTGGATAAGTTTTCTTTGTGTCTTAATCGCTTTCACAACACTTAGATGTTCAGAGTATTTTTTTTTTCATCCTTGTGTAAAACAACAACTCAGCGGTCTCACACGATTTATTTTACTTGTGTACTAATTGTCAAGGATTCACAGCCATAAGTTAAAACTGGTTCTGTGCAACATGCAACATTTCTCTCTCCCCTCCCTCCCCCCCCCCCCCCCCCCCACCCACGACAGGAATTTATTACATAAGATGTTCCTCATTTTATTAAACTCAGTGTTTGCTTGTCCTATAATGTTCTTGATCTCTGTGATGCATCTTTTATCTGATGTTATCCATATGTCTAGATATCTGCCATCTGCATTAGGCCTAAGATAACGTCATTTACTTTAATTGTACATTAAGGTGCAATTTGTTTCTTTGATATAAAAGATATATGTTCTTTATTCTTCGCAGATAAATTTCAACAATGTTTATTTGTTCTTGTAGCTGGGGCTACGGAGTTCGTGCTTTGGGTGACGCTTTTGGCAGGTCACTTTGGTGAAATAGACCGAGCCATGGGAAAACCCGGTGCAATGAAGATGATGCTCTAACCTTGAGACGTTCTTGTTTTAGTAGTTTAGGTATTTCTTCAAACGCTTTTGTGTGGTCTATGAAGTATAAGTGCAAATAGGTTTTTGTGTGGTCTATGAAGTATAAGTGCAAATAGGTTTTTGTGTAGACTGTGAAGTATAAGTACTTATAGGTTTTTGCTTTCAAGGCTTTTTTCTGATAGTGCCCTAAGAATGTAAATGGCATTTTTCATTCCCGTTGCCTTCACAAATCCACATTGTTAACGGTTAATTTCTGACCTAATCGTGTTTCTCACTCTTTTCAAAATTATCCCCTGCAGCTTTGCTACAACTATAAGTACTATACGAAATAGGCAGCTACCTTTTTTTTTTTTTTTTTTTAGACATGTGATGATAAGAGAGATATTAGATAACATCGTAGCAATTAGAAAGTTCAGTGGGTAAAAAGGCAGAGGTCGAACAAAAGAAATGGTGCTGGATGGACTAAGGCGGTGGTATGGAGGAGTATCATCAGCAGAGCTGCTCCAGAACACAAGGATTGAGATCTATGTAGAGACACGAACGCCAACGCCAGTCGGCAGGGCACATGATGACGATGATGATAATGATGATGATGATGATGATGATGTTGATAACAACCGCATTGTTATATGACTTATACGATTTATTGTGCGATGTTCTTCACATTCCACAGCACCTGATTTCTCAGGTGAAGCTATAAATATGGATTTGAATAGATCAATACGGATCTGTCCACTATTATTGATATCAAGTAGATAATTTGTTATTGTCACAATTCGGAAATCTCAGAAGGTTCAATTTCTTCCAACGGAATGGTGTCTAATCCGGGTGACTTTTTCTTGTGGGGGGGGGGGGGGGGGGGGGGGGGGGGGGGTCGTGTAATGCTCCTTACGTCTTTCTCAGTAATCCCGTATATTCTCGCGAGTAACGTAATCTACGCGAGAATCGGTAGCGGTTCTCACCGTGTTGGTAACTTAGGGGTATGTGGGCCGACCGCTCAGAAAAAAACAATGGCAAACTACTGAGCGTGATCTTGCATAGTACATCAACGGTAGCTGAAAAATGCTGATGTTGACTGCAATGTCCTGTAAGGGATATGCAACAAAAAAAAAAATAGTACATGCTCAACTTCTGCAGCAAGTGATGGTGGACCGTCGCCATTGTTTTGAATATTTACCAAGATCAATATTTATAGAGTTGCTTGGTGCAGATTGTGTTACAGTAAATATTTACTTAGCTGCTTGGTGCAGATTGTGTTACGGTTACTATTTCAATTTTTGTTTGGTTCAGATTGTGCTATAGTTAATAATTACAAAGTGCTTGGTGCAGAATGTGTTACAATGGATATTGAACAGAGCTACTTAGTGCAGATTGCGTTACAGTTAACATTTCAGAATTGCTTGGTGCATACTGTATTTAGTGGAGATTGTGCTACTGTTAATATTTACAGCGATGCTTGGTGCAAATTGTATTGCAGTTAACATTTCAGTTATTCTTTGCTTAATCTATTCTAAATGTCTTTCTCTTTCCTCAGGGAAGGTTTAAACTTAATTCTTGTGACCTTCCATCCAATTGGCTTAGCTTATCCTGCATCTGATATTGTCAGTGATACAGGAGAGCAAGGTCATCAGCAAAGTCCAGATCATCGAGCCGCTTTGTCATAGGAGTCCATTGAATGCCATCTCTCGCAGTGATTGTTGTTGCCTTTGTTGCATTATATAGGCATATGCAAACTCTGGCCTATTCATTCACAATGAAACATCTAAATCACAGCTGCATTTCGAGAAATTGCCCATCCTCTCCTTTAGGCATACGCCACAAGGAAGTCGTATATGAGTTCTTGCCCTTATCCAACAAACATCATGCCACGTCATTCCCACGACAGAACAGTCTTTTAATTTAGCACCAACGAGAAAGGGATAATCGTGCTCAATGAAAAGTACAACGGCTCCATTATAATTCTAGTAGAAGAGTATGGCCGGCTTCTGGCCTAGAGGTTAGCGACTTTTCTCCGTAATCTCGTATACTCTCGTAAGTAACGTGACGACGGTGAGAATCAGCAGTGGTTCGAATCGCGTCGGTAACTTACGGGGTATGTGAGCCGGCCGCTCAGAAAGCAATGGCAAACTACTGAGCGTAATCTTGCCGAGAAATCAACAATCAGCTGAAAGATGCTTGTTGACAGCGATGTCCTGTAAAGGATATGCAAGAATAGTATGAAAAAAAAGCAATACAAGTCACCACAACATAATCAATATCTATTAATAAATATACAATACTATGTGTATATGTTGTATTTTTATAACTGTGCAGTGTTTGAAAATATTGCCGGTCAAAGTTTTGTATTCACCTTCTGTAACGCTCATGCAATATAACAGGTAAATACAAAACTTGGACCGGCAATATTTTCAAACACTGCAGCTTCATTAAAACTACACCCTGTACAACAAAGGCGCTTTAGTATTCAATAAGCACAACCACAATAAAAGACCACTTAACGTTTCTACTAAAAGACTTTTAGAACGCCTTAACAACTGATGGGCAAAACAGACAAGGTTGCATGAAGCAGAAACGGAAGTGCGAATACAGAGGATAAGACTAAATACACGAGGGAACAAGGGATATTAAGAAACACTGAAGAATATATATTTGTGAGAGCACTAAAACATTAACTAACATTAATACATGTTTGTATGAAAGAAAGACAAACACAAAACACCTAAAGCAGTGTTTCCCAACCTTTTTTGTGCTATGCCTGCCCCACCTAAGCCTTTCTAAAATTCTTATGCCCCCCCCCCCTCCCCCCCCCCCCCCCAACATATGCATCATTTTTAATATTCAAAAATTGAAATATTCACCAAAGAAAGTTTAATTTTTTTTTTTAGAAGGGTTCACGGTCCCCAGAGGGGCCAGAGCTGTGTGTCGGTTGTGTTGGGTGTATTTATTTATTTTTTTGGTGGGGGGGGGGGGGGGGGTTTAACCCAGACAAGCTGGTTCCCCCGCCTACCCCTTTTTTGTGCGGACCCTTAGTCTCACTGTGAGCTATTGCCCACAGTGGACCACCAGGCCCACATCTAAGGTGATGGGTTTTCATTTGATCATCCCGGCCCCCGGCCAGACCAGGCGCACTACTGGGGGGAGAGCAGCAAACATATAATGGAGAACTGAAATTTAAGTACAAAATAATTTTAATGAAAGATTTTTCTATATTATTTTAGTTATTAGTAATTATTTAAATTTAGTGAGATCCTTGCGCTTGATGCTTGCTGCAAAGAGATCTTATGTCAGGTTCCAATTTAGTTAACTTCAGTCTCAAGTCTCCCCGTTTTGTTATATCTAGCCGATTTCTTCCATTTTCGAATTGCCCCCCTTAACGATCGAATTGCCCCCCTGTGGGGCGTGGGCCCCACGTTGGGAAACACTGACCTAAAGTATATGTAATGAAACATTAACAAACCTGTACTTATATGGCGTTGACTTTCCGTTGTGTTCAAACTCGCCCCATCTGCGGACCTCACATCTATATCCTGGACCTCATTATTCTCAGAAGTAGCATCTTCAAATTGGCTTTGTCTAGAGAGGGACAGCCTCTCTTCTGGGCTCTGTTTTCCAGAGACCCCGTCTTGAATGGGCTTCTCCTGTTGTGATTGTATGTTCCTGTTTACGTCAGTAAACGAGTTCTGAGTTGATGGTCTGTCTTCTGGTTTAACATCGGGTGAGACTGACTTACATCCAGTAGTATCGTCACCACTGATCGTCTGATCTGTTGGTGTTCCTCCTCTCTGTTCTTGTGGTGTTCCTCCTCTCTGTTCTTGTGGTGTTCCTCCTCTCTGTTCTTGTGGTGTTCCTCCTCTCTGTTCTTGTGGTGTTCCTCCTCTCTGTTCTTGTGGTGTTCCTCCTCTCTGTTCTTGTGGTGTTCCTCCTCTCTGTTCTTGTGGTGTTCCTCCTCTCTGTTCTTGTGGTGTTCCTCCTCTCTGTTCTTGTGGTGTTCCTCCTCTCTGTTCTTGTGGTGTTCCTCCTCTCTGTTCTTGTGGTGTTCCTCCTCTCTGTTCTTGTGGTGTTCCTCCTCTCTGTTCTTGTGGTGTTCCTCCTCTCTGTTCTTGTGGTGTTCCTCCTCTCTGTTCTTGTGGTGTTCCTCCTCTCTGTTCTTGTGGTGTTCCTCCTCTCTGTTCTTGTGGTGTTCCTCCTCTCTGTTCTTGTGGTGTTCCTCCTCTCTGTTCTTGTGGTGTTCCTCCTCTCTGTTCTTGTGGTGTTCCTCCTTTCTGTTCTTGTGGTGTTCCTCCTCTCTGTTCTTGTGGTGTTCCTCCTCTCTGATCTTGTGGTGTTCCTCCTCTCTGTTCTTGTGGTGTTCCTCCTCTCTGTTCTTGTGGTGTTCCTCCTCTCTGTTCTTGTGGTGTTCCTCCTCTCTGTTCTTGTGGTGTTCCTCCTCTCTGTTCTTGTGGTGTTCCTCCTCTCTGTTCTTGTGGTGTTCCTCCTCTCTGTTCTTGTGGTGTTCCTCCTCTCTGTTCTTGTGGTGTTCCTCCTCTCTGTTCTTGTGGTGTTCCTCCCCTCTGCTCTTGTGGTGTTCCTCCTCTCTGATCTTTTGATGTTGCCTCTGTCAGATCTTGCGGTGTTGCCCTTGCAGATAATTGTCCTGAAAATCTACTCTCTAGAACAAAAAAAAATATAACAATAATAGAATATAATTATAGATTATTATGTTACATAGTATTGTCTACATTGAAGGAAACATGTAAATTCTGGTCATCGCAATGCGTGTATGTCCCAACATAAAATGAAATGATTGTTAGATTCATACAAGAGACAACATTGCAGTTATAGACATATTTCAAGCGAACGAAAGAAGAAGAAGAATGAATTGATATATTGTGTATACATTGCTGCTTTTAAGCAATTTTGATTTAGAAACATACTGGCTCACCAATTAATGTGTGAAATATTTGTTGATTAGTTATATTCCAAACAAGTGAATTGCTATTATCATTGGAAATCAATCCACATTTAAATATAACCAGAATAGGCACCACTCCCATTTTCAGAAGGAATAAATTGTTGAGAAATATGAATGAACTAAATCTAGGAGTAAACTAAATTATTTCTATTAAATTGTGCCTTGGATGGCCAGATTGGCTGGAAAAGGATAATGAAAGTAGAACGTTATACATAATTGTACGAAGAGAGAAATAATATTCGTTGATCATGTATTGAGAACTGCATATTCAGAAAAATGACGGACGGCCGGTTGCTGAAATAGCTGGTTTTGCTTTATGGACTAATGTGTGTGCAACTTATGGTTTTCTGGTGGCTGCCGCTTCCATCGACAATGAGTGGCGGACTGTTGTGTTGGCATTCTATCAGCGGCCTTATGCATGTATGCGTATGCGTGCTGTTGGTTTGTCGGGACTGTTGTCTGTTCCATTGTTCACGTGGGACAGTGGGGGTGGGGGAAGGAATTTTTTGTGATATTCACTATCATCCGATCACTATCTCCCCCGATGGTGTTTCCACCTTGTCGTGGTGGGGGAGCTTGAGTTTCTCAATGACCCTGAGAGCTATGCCGGCGGTAGCGTAGCTACCAGCAGGGCCTCCCAAAGACAAAGAGAAACACCCTGGTCCTCCAGGTTGGGGGTTGAAGCGTGGGGTTAACATCCCCACCTTTGTAAAAACCTTTCTTTGTTAAGAAACAAATACATGAGCCTCGATATCGGACTGACTTATCTGGACAACGTCCTTGGAACGTTAAAGGACTTTTGAGATTTGGAACATGGAATGTACGGACACTATATCGAGCTGGAGCGGCCGAAGAACTAACCCGGGAGCTGGTTGAATATCAAATGGATATAACAGCAATTCAAGAAATAAGGTGGCCAGGAGAGGGTACTTTAGAGCAAAATGGAATGATTATAATATATGGAGGAAACACCCAAAATAAACATGAATTAGGAACAGGATTTGTCATAAAAAAAGAGTTATGGGGGAACGTTTTAAACTTTAAAGCTTTTAATGACAGGATTAGTAAATTACGAATAAAAGGTAAATGGAAAAATATAACGATGATTAATGTACATGCACCTACTGAAGAGAAAGAAGATGATATTAAAGAAGACTTTTATAATGATCTGGAAGATGTCATAGAAGAAACCCCCAAACAGGACATCCTGATTGTGCTGGGAGACTTCAATGCAAAAATAGGTAGAAAGCAAACTAATAAAAAAGTGGCCGGTATGGAAAGCCTACATACAACTTCAAATGATAATGGATGGAGAGTCATCAACCTGGCAGAAGCCAAAGAACTGCAGATTAGCAGTACCAGACTACAAAGAAAGGATATACACAAACAAACTTGGAAATCATGTGACAAGAGAACCTATAATCAAATAGATCACATTTTAATTAACAACAGAAATGCATCAAACATACAGCAAGTCAGAAGTTATAGAGGAGCTGAGTGCCACAGTGACCACTTCCTCGTAGGAGCAAAATTTAAAATAAAACTTAAGAGAGCTTTCTATACTAAATTACAAAGATTACACCCAACATATAACATAGAAAAATTACAAGACATTACAGTCAAAGAGAAATTTACAGATGAAATAAAATGTAAACTTGAAACTCTGCAAAACCCTTTGGAGGAAAGCGTTGACCAAACTTGGTTGAACATCAAGAATACAATTCAATCTACCGCAGAAGAATGTCTCGGTGTGTTAACCACGCATAGAAAGAACAGATGGTTCAATCAAAAATGTGAAGAAGCAGTCATTAGGAAGAAGAATGCCAGACATGTATGGTTAAATGACATCAATAACATCCAAAAGGAAGAGCATTATAGAAATTAATGTAAAGAGGCTACAAAAATAGTCAGACAGCAGAAGCGAGAATATATGAGTAATATAATCAAAGATATGGAAACTAATCACCAGAAAAATGAATCCACAAAATTTTTTAAAGAACTGAAGTCAATGAAACGAGGGCACCAACAAAACACACATGGTTTAAAAGACAAAAACGGGAATATGATAAATACCAATGAGGAAATGTGCAACACATGAAAAGAATATTTTATTGAATTACTAAATTGTGAAGCTCCAAGTAACATTTTCCCACAGGAAGAGGTTCTAACATGCGAACCACAAATTTAAGAACCTACATTTGAAGAAATCCTATATGTAATCACACGACTTAAAAACAATAAGGCAACTGAGACTGATGGAATTGCTGCTGAATTTATAAAGGCAGGTGGCCATGCATTACATCTAAAGCTATACGAACTAATAATAAAAATCTGGAGGACAGAAGAATTACCCCATGACTGGAAAGAGTCATTATTGATACCTATCTTTAAGAAAGGAGACAAGTTCCAATGTGGAAATTACAGAGGAATATCACTACTGTCCACAAGCTATAAGATACTATCCGCAGTATTACTAAATAGACTAAAACCATATTCAGAAGACATATTAGGTGACTACCAGGCGGGTTTTAGACAAAACAGATCAACAATAGATCAGATATTTATCTTACGACAAATAGCCGAGAAACAATGGGAATATAAAAGAGATCTCCATAACATTTTTGTGGATTTTAAAAAGGCTTATGATGGTGTCCATAGGAATAGTCTATGGAATGCTATGCAGGAATTTGAAATACCAAGGAAGTTAATCAACATGACCAGACTATGCATGGAAGATACTTATAATATAGTAACATATAAAGGCAGGAAATCAGACCCCTTCCAAATAACATCTGGCTTGAAACAGGGTGATGCACTATCGCCGCTACTCTTCAATCTGGTTCTAGAGAAAGTTGTAAGGAAGGTAAAGGAGGAATGTGATATTGGAGGAACATCCAAGCTGCTTGGTTATGCAGATGATATAGATATTATAGGGCAAAGTGAACAAAAGACATTGGAAATATTGACTCACTTAAAGGAAAAAGCCCAATAGATGGGGCTGGTTATCAACCAAGATAAGACAGAATATATGGTAATTTCAAGAGACGGAATGGCTAAAAACTCTGGCCACATACAAATAGATAATATGACCATTAAAAGAACGGAAACATACAAATACCTGGGTACAATCTTCAACTGCTCCAACATCATAAGGGAAGAAATACAAACTAGAATCAACTCTGGAAATAAGATATACTATGCACTACAACATCTACTAAAATCAAAGGCGCTATCTCGTAACACCAAAATCACAATATACAAAACACTGATCAGACCAGTTGTACTGTATGGCTCTGAAACCTGGAGTACAACGAAAGGAGACGAAGCCTTGTTACAAACCTTTGAGAACAAAATTTTAAGACGCATCTTTGGACCCATTAGGGATACACAAAGTGGAGAGTGGAAAAGAAGAAGTAACAAAGACATTTATGATCTGTTTAAGTCCCCGCTAATCACTGGTATCATGAAGGCTAATAGACTACAATGGCTGGGGCATATAGAAAGAATGGAAGATAATAGGGAAACAAAACTCGCTTACACTCAGGAAATAAATGACCGTAGACCCCGAGGTAGACCAAGAAGGCGGTGGAGAGATAATACATGTACAGACCTACAAGCACTTGGAATCAACGACTGGCAAGAGAAGGTCCACCAGAGAGACGAATGGAGACGAATTGTATCTGCAGCAAAGAACCTCAATGGCTCGGAACGCTGAAGAAGAAGAAGATTCACTATCATAGTAACGGAGCGTTATGGGGTGACCCTTTGCCGTAAACTTGGAACAGCGACTAATGACTAATGAGAAGAGAGCCATTAGAAAGATGTGCGGTAAAAGAGGACCTTTAGATATAGGACCTCTAGTGAGAGAATTTCAGGGCCTTGAGTTTTTTTGCCAGAATTATTTCTTCTTCTTCTTCTTCTTCTTCTTCTTCTTCTTCTTCTTCTTCTTCTTCTTCTTCTTCTTCTTCTTCTTCTTCTTCTTCTTCTGCGTTCGTCCGGAATGTTGTTTTATACGTAATTGCGCTGTGCTTGTTTACAGCAGAGCTGCGATATTTGCACCTTTCGGCCGACACATCCGACTTCTTTACCGGGTTAGTGCCATTCTCAGGTCCGGACAGGGAATATGTGGATTTATGAATTTAAAGCAGAATACACACCATTGGGTGATTAGTATGGCATGTTCAGCGTGCCTTGCATTGACAAAGAGAGTCAGGCCATGGACTCGTCACACTCAAGGCGGTAAAATGAGGCCACTTTAACACTTTAAAATCTGGCTATATTGTATACACTTTTAAGTTGATTGTTTCGTTGTTGTTATTTTTGTTTTTAATATTCTTTACCAGGACATGGCAATCACACCCACCTCCAGTTGGCTGTTTGTGAGTGATTAGGAAATGAACGCTCAGCAGTTGCCATCACTGCACGTAAAAATGCCTAGTAAATCAACGGGGATTGGGGTTGATCACAAGGTCCTGCAAATGACATGCAACATTTTTTTTTTCAGTTTGCCATTGGTTTCTCAATGAGACGTCAATATTTAAGCCCAACTGACCAGCTTTAGGTGCGAACCCACTACACCGCCGTCAGAAAGAAAGATTTCAACGCGTTAAATCTTTCAGCACGTCGGCCTCTGCTTATTTATTGGTGCTAAATTCCTTTTGGTAACCTGGTTATTTATTAACTGGTGCTCAATTTCCCTTGGTGCCCTAAGTACTTGATTATTTATTTATTGGTATTCAGTTTTTCCCCCTCCTCTAATCGGTGTTTGGTCTCGTCCTGTTAGTCAATACATCCACGTTTTCTTTCTTTCTTTTTTTCTGTTCGCTGATGAAGGTTTGTCGCCGCAACTCCTGTTTTCCATAACTGTATTTGTAAAGCTGTCCTACATCTTTGTTTCTTTTTACTATTTGTTTGGTCCTACTTGAATAGTCTTTCATTAGAATTTTCTTAATTTCCCTTATGGAGACAACTAAATATATTCTATTGAATTAATAGGTGAGGAAGGGACACTGGCGCCTGGATAAAATACATACTGATAACTAGAAAGTCCTTTTTCTGCGGTCTGCGGGGAGAAAGAAATAGAGGGCGATCTAAAAACTCGGAGAGGAGAATTTGAGATATATATGAGTAATAGGCGGAGGGCATGGAGGAAGTTGCAGAAGATAGATAAAGATGGGATGGTTTGGCGTGAATTGAAGGCCTTATGCTTCCAGAAGGATAGAGGGCGGGAGAGAGACAAAGATAGAGATAGAGAGAGAAAAACAGAAAGAAAGAGTGACAGATAGGCAGTGACAGGGAGAGAGAGAGAGAGAGAGAGAGAGAGAGAGAGAGAGAGAGAGAGAGAGAGAGAGAGAGAGAGAGAGAGAAAACAGAAAGAAAAACAGTGACATATAGGCAGACACAGGAGAGTGAGAGAGACAGAGAGAGAGACAGAGATAAAAATCGATAAAGAGAAGCAGATAAAGACACAGAAAGAGTGAGAGAGATCAAAAGAGAAAAAATAGGTAAGAGGTAGACTGAGAGGACAAACAGAGGGAGATAAAGAAAAACAGAGAGACATATAGAGAGACAAAGAGAATGGGACGAACGAACTTTATTTTCAAAGGGTCGCAAATTGGGCACGCAGGCCCGTCTTACATTCTGCCCATCCTATCACTCATCTTTTGTTCATCATTGTGCACATTGTGTGTGTGTGTGAGAGAGAGAGAGAGAGAGAGAGAGAGAGAGAGAGAGAGACAGAGAGACAGAGAGAGAGAGAGAGAGAGAGAGAGAGAGAGAGAGAGAGAGAGAGAGAGAGAATCAATTACACACAGAAAGAGACTCTGAGAAAGGGAAGATGAGAGACGCCCCTGTAAGGCAACAGTCAATTGTCAACAAAAGACAATGATCGACATAAAACAAGTAACAAATCAAAGTGTCATGAATTCTAAATGAATCATTTACCTGACTTCTCATGTCCACTATCTCCACGCAGTTCATGTTCTGTTCCTTCTTCTTTATGCCTTTCTACGTCAGCGACTTCACAGCTGTCTCCCGGTGAAGCACCAGATTCTGATAGAAGAGCTGTGGAAGCATTTGACACGGTATCGGCGCTCAAACTTCTCCCTCCCAAACTGGCTGCGTCTTCCATCCCTGGACTGCACTCTGGCTGTGTAATCGACAGCTCCGCAAGACACTTGTAATATAAATAAGAGTTTGTATCAAACAAAATGTTGACGTGATTGAAAGGATAAGAGGGATGGCTCTTAAGCTTCCGGTCGCTGATGGGGATGGATCCTACACAGGCATTAAGTTGGTCTTAAACTTTGATTTGTCGTTCGAAAACCAATGGCAAACTACTGAATGTAACGTTGCCTACAAAATCACCCTGTGATGACCGCAACGCTCTGCAAACGGCATTCAATATTTCTGTTAATATCGAACAAGTATTCGTGGATATGTTGAGGGGCGATGTGGGGAGCGGGTGTGTAGGAGTCAGACAAAGTTACACGTGGATAGACAACATATAGTGGTGGTTAACGTTCTACGTGGGTAGACAACATACAGAGAGGAATAATGTAACACGTGGGTAGACAACATAACGAGAGGAATAATGTAACACGTGGGTAGACAACATAACGAGAGGAACAACGCTAGACGGCGGTTGACAACATAAAGTGGTGGTCAATGTAACAGATGGGTAGACAACATAAAAAGAGGAATAATGTTACACGTGGGTAGACAACATAGAGGAATAATGTTACACGGAGATAGACAACACAGAGGAACAATGTAACACGGAGATAGACAACATAGAGGAACAATGTGACACGTGGATAGACAACATAGAGGAACAATGTGACACGGAGATAGACAACATAGAGGAACAATGTGACACGTGGATAGACAACATAGAGGAACAATGTGACACGTGGATAGACAACATAGAGGAACAATGTAACACGGAGATAGACAACATAGAGGAACAATGTGACACGTGGATAGACAACATAGAGGAACAATGTGACACGTGGGTAGACAACATAGAGGAACAATGTGACACGTGGATAGACAACATAGAGGAACAATGTAACACGGAGATAGACAACATAGAGGAACAACGTTACACGTGGGTAGACAACACAGAGGAACAATGTGACGCGTGGATAGACAACATAGAGGAACAATGTTACACGTGGATAGACAACATAGAGGAACAATGTTACACGTGGATAGACAACATAGAGGAACAATGTTACACGTGGATAGACAACACAGAGGAACAATGTTACACGTGGATAGACAACATAGAGGAACAACGTAACACGTGGATAGACAACATAGAGGAACAACGTAACACGTGGATAGACAACATAGAGGAACAACGTAACACGTGGATAGACAACATAGAGGAACAATGTTACACGTGGATAGACAACATAGAGGAACAATGTTACACGTGGATAGACAACATAGAGGAACAATGTAACACGTGGATAGACAACATAGAGGAACAATGTTACATGTGGATAGACAACATAGAGGAACAATGTTACACGTGGGTAGACAACATAGAGGAACAATGTTACACGTGGATAGACAACATAGAGGAACAATGTTACACGTGGATAGACAACATAGAGGAACAATGTTACACGTGGAAAGACAACATAGAGGAACAACGTAACACGTGGATAGACAACATAGAGGAACAACGTAACACGTGGATAGACAACATAGAGGAACAATGTTACACGTGGATAGACAACATAGAGGAACAATGTTACACGTGGATAGACAACATAGAGGAACAACGTAACACGTGGATAGACAACATAGAGGAACAACGTAACACGTGGATAGACAACATAGAGGAACAATGTTACACGTGGATAGACAACATAGAGGAACAATGTTACACGTGGATAGACAACATAGAGGAACAATGTAACACGTGGATAGACAACATAGAGGAACAATGTTACATGTGGATAGACAACATAGAGGAACAATGTTACACGTGGATAGACAACATAGAGGAACAATGTTACACGTGGATAGACAACATAGAGGAACAATGTTACACGTGGATAGACAACATAGAGGAACAACGTAACACGTGGATAGACAACATAGAGGAACAACGTAACACGTGGATAGACAACATAGAGGAACAATGTTACACGTGGATAGACAACATAGAGGAACAACGTAACACGTGGATAGACAACATAGAGGAACAACGTAACACGTGGATAGACAACATAGAGGAACAATGTTACACGTGGATAGACAACATAGAGGAACAACGTAACACGTGGATAGACAACATAGAGGAACAATGTTACATGTGGATAGACAACATAGAGGAACAATGTTACACGTGGATAGACAACATAGAGGAACAATGTTACACGTGGATAGACAACATAGAGGAACAATGTTACACGTGGATAGACAACATAGAGGAACAACTTAACACGTGGATAGACAACATAGAGGAACAATGTTACATGTGGATAGACAACATAGAGGAACAATGTTACACGTGGATAGACAACATAGAGGAACAATGTTACACGTGGATAGACAACATAGAGGAACAATGTTACACGTGGATAGACAACATAGAGGAACAACGTAACACGTGGATAGACAACATAGAGGAACAACGTTACACGTGGATAGACAACATAGAGGAACAATGTTACACGTGGATAGACAACATAGAGGAACAATGTTACACGTGGATAGACAACATAGAGGAACAACGTAACACGTGGATAGACAACATAGAGGAACAATGTTACACGTGGATAGACAACATAGAGGAACAATGTTACACGTGGGTAGAACTGACAATGACCCGTATGAAAGAAATAACAGTGACATATATCATAGAAGTGACTATTTCAAGTTTCATAAAAATGACAATGTCCTGTATGAAAGAAATGACAGTGTCATATATCATAGAAATGGCTATGTCATGTGTCATAGAAATGACAATGTCCTGTATGAAATACATGACAATGACATATATCATAGAAGTGACTACAAACATTCATTAACCTATGTTTGCACAGAATACGACTAATATGGTATACCCTCGCTAAGGTGAAGCTTGTCGCAAGGACCTAAGCAACTTCCAGTGAATGAAAAGGTGGATGAAAGACGCTAGCACAGGATAAGACACATATTCAGATAACCTGTTTATAGTATAACTATAGTGCGTTCACAAATGTGTGCCCTCATTCAGGTTAATTTCTTTTTATAAAGTATCTGCTGTCATCATCTGCAAGTGCCATGTCGGCTGGCGTAGGCGTTCATGATTCTCCACAAATCTTGGGCTTTGGTTTTCTGGATCAATTCCGCTGTTGATATTCCTCCACGAAACCGTCTCAATCCATGCAATATCATTTCTCTTGGTCTACCTCTGCCTCTCTTCCCCTCGATCTTTCTAGTTGTCACGATGTTCTCAAATGCCTCTCTTCTCATCACATGACCACAAAAAGGTGTTTGCCTCTTTCTTATTGTTGTATATAATGTTCTAGTTGCATTAGCTTCTTTCAGGCGGTTGGTGTTAGTTACTTCAGCAGTCCAAGGAATTCGCAACATTCTTCTTAGGAACCACATCCCTATTGCTTCCAGTCGTTTAAAAGTCGCTTAAAAGTCGACAGGGTCGACTTCATTGCACCGGGTTTTAACCCATATGGCTCGGTCTCTTTCCGCAGCACGGAAAGCGTCGCACAAAGCACGAACTCCGTAGCTTTTAGCGAAGGCCCACAGGAGTCTCTGAAACATTTAACTCGTAAACCGAAGGGTGCGGCCCGGAATCGAACCCACAACCTTCGGAGCACGAGTCAAACGGCTTGACCTCTTCGCCACAGAGACTCCCTCTATTCCAATCTCTTCCTAATTTGTTCATTTACATTCCAAGATTCACAGCCATACAGCAAAACAGGTTCTATATAACACTTCATCACTCTCTTTCCTACATTCAATGATAATAAGATAGTTTTCTTTTTCTGAAATGCAGCCTTTGCTAGCCCTATTCTGCTTTTAATCTCTGTTGTGCATCTTCCATCTGATGTTATAAATGCCCCTACGTATTTGAAACTATCCACTTGTTGAAGAATTGTCCCTTCTAACTCTATTTCACATGTGGGTGTCGCCTTTTCCTTTGGAATCACCACTGTTACTGTTTTCTTGATATTCAAGGAGAGTCCTTTCTTTGCACTCTTTGTCACCATAATGTCCAACAATTGTTGTAGATCTTTTCATTATCCGCCATCAATATTGTATCATCTGCATAGCATATATTGTTTATATTATAACCTCCGAATATTATTCCTGGCTTCTCTTTGATCTCTCTTTTTATTACTTCGCTATAGTGGGAGAAGAGATCCAGTGACAAAACATCCATGTCATACACCATGTTGTACCGTTATGACATTTTCCCTGCCATCTTCTATTTACTACCACCCAAGGAATATGTCTTGGATATGTCCAAAGGCAACTGAAATCATGGAAAACAGCGACATTTCGTTGATGTTTGGTTGAAAATGTATTGAATTCACGCTAACAAACTTGTTTTACAGTAATGCACGTCAATTCGGGTAACGACGCAAAGAAACCTGGAGTACAACTAAAGGAGACGAAGCCTTGTTACACACCTTTGAGAACAAAGTCTTAAGACGCATCTTTGGGCTCATTAGGGATACACAAAGTGGAGAGTGGAAAAGAAGAAGCAACAAAGACATTTATGACCTGCTTAAGTCCCCGCTAATCACTGGTATCATGAAGGCTAATAGACTGCAATGGCTGGGGCATATAGAAAGAATGGAAGATAATAGGGAATCAAAACTCGCTTACATTCCTGAGGTAGACCAAGAAGACGGTGGAGATATAATATACAAACAGGCCTGCAAGCACTTGGAATCAGTGACTGGCAAGAGAAGGTCAACCAGAGAGACGAATGGAGACGGCTTGTATCTGCAGCAAAGAACCTCAATGGCTCGGAACGCTGAAGAAGAAGAAGAAGAAGAAGAAGAAGAAGAAGAAGAAGAAGAAGAAGAAGAAGAAGAAGAAGAAGAAGAAGAAGAAGAAGAAGAAGAAGAAGAAGAAGAAGAAGAAGAAGAAGAAGAAGAAGAAGAAGAAGAAGAAGAAGAAGAAGAAGAAGAAGAAGAAGAAGAAGAAGAAGAAGAAGAAGGAGGAGGAGGAGGAGGGGGAGGAGAAGAAGAAGAAGAAGAAGAAGAAGAAGAAGAAGAAGAAGAAGAAGAAGAAGAAGAAGAAGAAGAAGAAGAAGAAGAAGAAGAAGAAGAAGAAGAAGAAGAAGAAGAAGAAGAAGAAGAAGAAGAAGAAGAAGAAGAAGAAGAAGAAGAAGAAGAAGAAGAACATAAGGATAAGGTTATATTCTAAATCTCATCATTTCCCCCTCGGTTGTTGCTCGTAAATATTCTAGAAGATTGTGAATTGTTATCTCGTAATTCCGGTACATTGGCGTTCAGTTCGCCTGATCCCCGGAAAGTGTTTCATTATCATCATGTGATAAGCGTGGGCGGTCATGTTTCGAAATCTCACGAGATCACCAGAGTTTTAGATCAGCTCTGTCTTCTTGTCTCGATCATACCAATTGGCCAAACCATCCAGGTATTTACTTCTCTGCCGTCCCCTTCTTCTTTTCCCCTCAGTCTTTGCTGCTGTCACCAAGTAAAGCGTTTACACCTATTCAAATTATTGTACAGACTTGTCTCCCCAACCGGCACCAAGTACCATCTCCAGGGGCGGGGGGGGGGGGGGGGGGGGGGGGGGGGGGGCTGTGTGACAAATTTCGTTAGGTCTCCAAGCCCAGTAACCTGTGGTGTATGCACGACCGGTACCGGAACTTCACACAAAAGGAGAGGCACATTAGGATGGGCACAGCTCATACAAACAGACAACTAAGAAAATCTCAGGCAGCCAACAGGCTTCGCTATCTCGGCAATCATAGCCATGTGGACCATAACTGACACTCCTGCCATAAAATACAAACTTGTCTTTGCTTGTTACTCGTTGATATGGTATTTATATCCCTGTCTGCTATATCCCTCTTTGTTGTGTTACCCCGTGTTACGTTAATCTTTGTTATCTTATACCTCATTACGTTGTTATTGTAATGCAGAATGTTAGACGGGCCTGCGTGCCCAATTCTTAACCCTTTGAAAATAAAGTTTTGTTGTTGTTGTTGTTATTGTTATGTTACTCCTTGTTATGTAGTTGTTATGTTACTCCTTGTTACGTTCTTGTTATGTAATTCTTTGTTATGTTCTTGTAGTGTTACTCCTTGTTTTGTTCTTGTTGTGTTACTCCTTGTTATGTTCTTGTTATGATACTCATTGTTCTTTTCTTGTCATGTTATTCCTTGTTATCTCACTCCTGGTTATGTTTTCATTGTTACATTAGTCACTTTTTGTTAAGTTACTCCTTTCTTGTTACGTTAATGCTTGCAACAATACTGCTTGTTATGTTACACCTTGTTGTAAATGAAAGAAAGCTAATGCATAAGACGGCAGTGATATACGAAGCGAATGCCAGTCCATCTCTCGGTGTTGTCTACTCGGATGTAACTGATTCTTCCTCTCGGGGTCGCTTTCCCTTTCCAGTTACTTCGCAGACAATTGTGAAGATTATCCGGTGCACAATTGTTTAGGGAAGGTCGACACTAGAATAGCACCGGTCAGGAAATAATTCTGCCTGTGCTGAAGATTAGAGGAGGACCACTGTCTGGGTTAGCAAGCGCACTAATTACTATGCCACCGTGGCTCTATTACTGCTGTGAGGGTGTGAAATTGCGGGACTGAATATATATGGTTTATGAGATAAGATAACCAGTTCCATTCCTTGTTGTTTTTCCTTAAAATACAAATGTGATACCCATCTTTATCAGACTAACTATGGTACCCAAATTTAAGACTTACTGATTCCATCAAGCCGTCATTCAATCAATCAATCAATCAGGTGCCGTCTCCACAATAAAGGTTGGCTGCAATGGATTCTCAACACTGTCTGTCTTTCGCCTTGACTGTACATTCTGTCAGGCTGATGTTCGTCCATCTCTTGATGTTATCTTCCCACTTGTATCGTTGTCTACCTCTTGCTCGCTTGCCCTCAACCTTGCCTTCCAGTATGGTTTTTATAAGAGTATCATGTCTTTTAACGTGGCCAAAATATTTCATTTGTCTCCTCTTTATTTCTTTCATCCGCTCTCTCTTCATTCCCAGTTTTTCTAAGACCTCTGCATTTGATTGTTTTTTTTCCCCATGAAATACGACCTATTCGTCTGTATATCCACATCTCCAGGGCTTCTATGCGACTTTATAGTTGCTTGTTCCGTGTCCAGGCTTCCGCGCCATACAGTAGCGTTGAATATACGTAGCATTTGACAATTCTCATTTTTAATGCGTTATTAAATCTCTCTAGATGTTAATACTGATTTCATGCCGTTGAAAGCATTTTTGGCCATTCCTGTTCTCTTTTTGATTTCCATTTCACTTCTGCCATCATCTGTTATTATATGTCCAAGATAAGAGAAACTTGTTACTTGTTCTAGTATCTCCTCATTTACTGTGATGTTCATTGATGACCTTTCCTTTTCACAGCCTCGTTAACCAACACAGAACTGGCACTATTAGCCACCGGACGCTGATGCTTATGCTGGGGGGAGGATCTGAGCACCTATGGACCTGTCCGGAGTGCAATGAAGATAACTGATAACTGATAACTGATAACTGCTAATTATCAAAGGTTTGTTTTTTTAATGTTAATATCTAAGTCACATTCTGCACTGTGCCTGTTTACTTCTTCCACTAGGTCTTGCAACTCTTGCTCACTTGCTGCTAGTAACACGGTATCGTCAGCATATCTAAGATTGTTTATGATTCTTCCATTGATGCTGAGTCCAGGCATTTCAGCTTGTTTAAAAATTCTTTCTGTGTATAGGTTTAAGAGGATTGGGGACAGTGCACATCCCTGCCGTATTCCTCTTTTTATCTCTACAGGCGACGAATAGTTATTACCGCATCTAATAGACGCCACTTGTTCCCAGTACAAGTTACTAATAAGTCTGATGTCCTTTCCGTCTACTCCTATATCTTGAAGGCACGTAATTAGTCGTTCATGTTGTACTCTATCAAAAGCTTTCTTGTAGTCTATAAAACAAACATATATACGTTTTTGAACTTCTATATATTTTTCACTGTCTCCGTGGCCAAAGGCTTGCGAACGCGGTTCGTGAGCCGGGTACCAGGCGTTCGAAGCTCAGCTGCGACCGATTTGTGCAGCAGACCGTGTCGCGTTGTGTTATAACGTGCTGGGAGCCGGTCGTTCAGAAAGCAATGGCAAACTACTGAACGTAACACTTGCCTAGTACATCAACAGCAGCTGAAAAATGCTGGTGTTGACTGCAACGTCCCGTAAGGGATACGCAACCAAAAACAAATATATTTTTCAATTAACATCCTCAAACAGATGATTGCTTCTCTGGTGCCGCTGTTTTTAGTTAGTTAGTTAGTCGACAGATGATCCTCATCGCACATCAAACCATTCAGTCCATAAGTGCTCGGATCCCCTCCTCAGCAAATCCCGCAGAGTGTAGCGGCTAACGACACCAGTTCTGTGTTGGTTTATCAGTCTTCTTTGGCTTCCTGCGTAGTGTTCTTGTTTGGCCACCCCTCTTTTAATTTGCTGTTCTCGCAGTCTGGCCATGGTTGTAGATTCACAGTCATCACTTGGTTCTCGCACAAGTCTTGCTTCTCGAAGAGCATTCAGAATGTCAGCCTGGTCCATGGCGCGTCCGCCCTCCACAGTAGCGTTACCTGCGAGCTTGTCAGCCCGCTCATTCCCTTGTACTCCCGCATGCCCTGGCACGAAGATGAAACTAATCTTTGCCAGCCGAGACCGCTCCAGAGACAGCAGCCATTCTCTTCGGATCCCCCCCCCCCCAATCTCTATCCGCTTGAGCATGTTCATTGAGTCGCTAAGGAAACAAGCCCTAGTGAATGTCTGTGTCTCGAGCCATGTTATTGCTTTACTTACTGCCATGACTTCCATAGTCAGGCTGCTTATGGTCTCATCAAAAGAACGAGAGTCCTTCTTCACAATTCTCCCTCCGGCCTGAGCCGTAAAGGCCCATGAGCTTCTCATATGTCGCACGACCGACCCATATGTGTAAATGACAGCATCACCGTGTAGCGAATTTCTCGAAAATCAACGCTTGTACTTCCGCCTCCACAGCTGCCGGGTTTTCTTATCTGCATTTTCTGTTTAGTTGGATGCAAACTGAAAAGGATGTGCAGAAATCTGTTGGCACTTGTACCCACTCCTCGCCAGGTTCTAAGTCCTCAAGTGAACACACCTGTTGAAGAATGTCTCCGGCTTGACCGCTGTTTTTGCGGAACCCAAATTGTTCTTCAGCTACTTCCTCATCTATTTTATGTTGAATTCATTCTTGTATGACCTTGAGTAGTATCTTAGTTATGTGGTTCATTAAGCTAATAGTTTTGTAATCCTCACACTCAACAGCTCTTGGCTTCTTCGGTAGTGTGATGAAAATGGATGTTTTCAAATCGTTGGGGATGTACCCAGTATTATATATATCATTAAATAATTATGTGATAGTTTCAATGCCAAAGATGGATAAGGATTTTATCATCTCAGTTGTTGTCTTGTCAGGACCTGCAACCTTTCCTTCTTTCATCTTTTTAATAGCCTTTTCTACTTCAGCCGTTAATATTTTTGGTCCATCTTGAATATTATACAATGCTGGTCTATTGACCCTGTTGTCCCAGAATAAATCTTCTGTGTACTCTGTCCATCTTTTTATTTTGTCAGTGTTATTAATTATAATTTCTCAATTATTTTCCTCTGATACAACCGTTTCCTGTTACATTATTTTTCTTCTTTGTATTTTTATATGTTCATGTAATTCTTTCGAGTTGTGTTTTATTTCCAGATTCTCTATTTCTTTGCAATGTTTCAGCAGCCACTCTTCTTTGGCAACTCTGCACATGTGACGTATTTCTCTATCTGTTACTATATACTCTGGAGTGTTCTTTGCTTTCTTTCTTTGAGACATTTTATTCAAGATTTCATCGGTTATCCATAATTGTTTTTTTTTTCTTATTAATCTTCACAAGCAAGGTGGTACTTGCAATCTGAATACTGGTTTTTATACTTTCCCATTTTGTATTAATTTTATCCTCTGGATTTTCACGTCGATATTGTCCCATACTTTCAATGATTAGCCCATCATATCTATTTTTGACTTCAAATAGGTATAGCTGGCTTATTTCTGGTTGCTTCAATGCCGATATATCTACTTGAGGTGTCTTCAATTTCCTTATTCCTGGGTTTTTAAGTTTTATTTGTAATTTTAAAACTACAGGATTATGGTCATAGTTGATATCAGCACCAGGGTATGTTTTGGCATTTTTAACATTGTTTTTAATCTATTTCTAATCATAATGTAGTCAATTTGGTTTCTTGTTCTATCCCTAGGGCTTTTCCATGTATACAGTTTCATAGGGATAAGTTGGGAAAATATGTTGCAAACAATAAGATTGTTTTCTTCACAGAACTGTATCAGCCGGTCTCCTCTGTCGTTTCTGTTTCCCATACCATATTGCCCTACTATCTGCTTATATATGAATAAACAGGCTGATAGGCTAGCAGGGAATGCACCTCTTGGTGGTATCTTGCCTATGGACAAGGGGGAGATGGTCGTGCGCTTGTGGGACCAGGTGGAGAAGGCGGAGGAACAGACTGAGAACCCATATGTGGAAAGAATGAGATTGCGGGGGATCGGCAGGGGTTCTGGAAGAATCTCAAAACTGAGAGGGAAGACCAGAACTTTTAATCAGATAGCGGTGGGAACGATTAGTAGTATGACTCTTCGCTGGCTGTTGAATGAGGGGACTGAGCACGTATGGGAATGTCCTGAGTGCAGTGACGTCGGTTCTTAACTCAACTCAACTCAACTCTGTTTATATTTATTTTTTCCGACTTTTGCGTTCATGTCTCCCATGACAATTAGGACCTCTGATGATTTTACAACCTACAGTGTTTGTTGTAGGTCTTCATAGTATTCTTCTAGCTGTTCATCACTATAATCAGTTGTTGGAGCATATGTCTCAAGAATTACTATGTTGAACGGTCTTTCCTTAATTTTGAGAAGTATCATCCTATCTGTATGAGTCCAGAATCCACTAATATTTTTCTTTAAATTTCGTTTTACTAAAATTCCTACTCCTCTCTCGTGATGATCTCCTTCTGAATTAATGAATACTCCCACTACTCTCACTCCAAACACGACGCTATTTATTGCTTTTCTCACTTCCAACTCGCTACTGTCTTACATTATCTCATCTCATCTCATCATGTTCCTCTTGTACCTTGCGGTGTTGAAGTGAAGTATAAACATCGTGAGAGTGCCCGATTATGGGCTTCATGTACCGATATTTCCATGGACTCTGCTATTCCCTCCGTCCAACGTTTACGTGATCGGCCTCTTCCTCTGTTTCCATCTGGTCTGTACATCATTGCTTGTTGTGGTATGCTGTTGAATGGTAACCTACTTGCAGGTCAAACCCTTTGACTTGCTGCTTTATAATAAAATCTAGTGCTGCTATAACCCCCACTTTAGTCCTGATTTCTTCATTTCTGATCTTATCTATTCTTGATACGTTGAGTATTCTTCTCAAAAATCTCATTTCTGTTGTTGAAATTTTTCTTTTCTCTTTTTCTCTCATTGTCCAGGTTTGGCTTTGGTAGCATAGAGTTGGTAGGAAGATTGTGTTGTAAAGTGCTTTCTTAGTAGTTATTGATACATGTTTGTTCTTTAGTATTGGTGTCATTTGTCCAATGAGTTGGTTTGCCTTATTTCATCTATTTTCGATCTCTTCTTCTGATCTGCCATTTCATGATATTATACTTCCTAGGTACTTGAAACTCTTCACTTGTTTTAGGGGATGTTCGTTTAGGTGAATTGTTGTTGTTTTTTCTTCTTTAGCTATATATAGTCATTACCTCTGATTTGCTTATGCTAATTTTCATGTTATGTTCCCTACACATTTCGTTTAGACTATTCATGTGGTCTTGTAATTCAGCTTCTGATTTTGCTATTAGTGCCTGGTCGTCCGCAAACAGGAGTTCTTTAATGGTTAGATTTGCAGATGGTTCTTCTTCTGTGTTCTCGTCATGCGGTATTCTTGTGGTCTCTGTTTGGCTGGTTTCTTTACTTATGTTGTCTATATATGTTATAAACAAGAGAGGGGACAGGACACAACCTTGTCGTACTCCAGATCTTATGGTGAAGGGTTCTGAGTGTCCTCCAGTTGACCTCACTATGCATTCACTGTTGTTGTATAAGCTTCTACGTAGGTTTGTTAGATGTATACTCACTCCATATTGTTTAAGGATTTCCCACAGATTGTTTTTGTCTACTCTATCAAATGCCTTTTCTTGGTCGACAAAGGCTAAGTAGAGTGTTTCATTGAATTCGATTGATTTTTCTATAAGTTGTCTAAGAGCAAAAATGGCATCTGTGCATCCTTGGTTTTTCTAAATCCAAGTTGTTTTTCACTTAGCTGGGGTTTTATAGTTGTTCGTAATCTTTTCTCAAGAATTTTACAAAATAGTTTCCCAGTATGACTCCACAGTGAAATGCCTCTGTATTGTGTGCCATCTCTTTTGCTGCCTTTGTTTTTCCAAATTGGGATAATTATGGCATTTCCCCAGTCTCGTTGTGTCTTACATTATATTTATTGCTATTCTCACTTCCAACTCGATACTGTCTTACATGTTATCTATTGGGGGCTGCGTGGTCTCGAGGTGTGGTGTCCGCCTCAAGTGCTGGAGGTCCCGGGTTCAAGCCCCGGTGAGACCCGGGATTTTTTTCACGTGGACTTCTAGAAATAAAATTCCTCGGGAAAGTGAGATCGGACGCCCGTGTGTATTGTATTATTGTTGCGCACATAAAAAATCCCCTTGCAGTTGGAAATCTAAAAAGAGTAGCCTAATGGCGCTGCCCTGGAAAAAATTTCGAGTTAAAAGTCTACCCAAAATATTTCAGGATCCTCGCCGGTGCTACGGAGTTCGTGCACTGTGCTGAATTTCTCCAGACTCAGGTTTGAGTTAGGAGGAGAACGAAGCACTTATGGGTTACATCCGTGTGCCGTGATGTTGATCCATCGACTAAACTAAACGACTAATGCTATCTATTGCTATTCTGGCTACCAGCTCGATACTATCTTGCATGCTATTTATTGTTATTCTCACTCCCAACTCGGTATTGCTTTGTGCGTTACATATTGCCATTTTCGCTGCCGACTTGATATTGTCTTGTATGTTATGCAATGCTCTGAGAAAAAATAAACATTATTCACAACTGACCAACATTATAGTTTACTATTTTAAAATTAGTTCAGTATCTTTTACATGACATGACAATCATCCCCAGCATTTATTGGTTGTTTTTTGTTTTAATTTACTAGGCAATGTTAGTTCAAGAGTTTTCATGTGTTTTCTGAACAGCCGACACCTCGTGCCATGGAAATCAACGCAAAGTGATCTACTTCCAAGTCGCCGGCGGCTGAATTAAAACACTCGACTCAGTATGACGAGGGTTTGTGACACGTAGTTTCACTATTACCTAAGCCACAGCGTCATTTAGTTTATTACTTACTGTATAGTTTTTCTAATATTAGTTATTAGCAATCGCAGCATAATACAACATATTAGCCCATTTTTGTAACCAAATCAATCAAGCAATTACTACTTTAACATGCAAGTAAGTAATTTATACTCTGTGAAAACAACACACATAATTCGCTAGTTACCAACTTTACTACTTACACACAAGCGCTTCTAATGTGACCAGTGTTTAGTTCTCACAGAATGATACCGCAAAACACGGTTCCGTAGACTGAAGAAATTGTAATAGTTGCCGTGTTAATAGTCAACACTCCCAGTGTTCGTAGCGGTAAGGCAAGGCGTTCCTAAATAGTTGGGATTAGTTGACTTATCTGCCAAACAATGATATGGTCGCTAGGGCAATTACTAATGTGAATAGCGCATGTCTACATTTCTTATTTGTATGTTTGTGTTAACGGTCTTACCCGCCCCCCTCCCCCCCCCCTTTTTTTTCTCTCTCCCTCTCTGACTTCTCTCATGCATTCACTCTCTCTTTCTCAGCTTCTCTATGCATCTTTCACTCTCCATCTCTCATCTTTCACTCTTAAAATCTCAGTATATCTTCTATCTCATTTTATCTTTCAATTTATTATATGTTACCCTCTCATACTCTCTCGCTCCCTCATCTTCTCTCAGTCTCTCTCCCATTTTCTCTCATTTTCACTTTCTCTCACCCACTCTCTCCCTCTATCTCATTCATTCACTCCCACTCTATCTCTCTCACATTCACTCTGTCACATACTCTCTCTCTCTCTCTCTCTCTCTCTCTCTCTCTCTCTCTCTCCTTCTCTCTCATTCACTCTTTCATTCTCTCTAACTCATACACTTTCACACTTTCTGTCCCACTCACTCTTCTCCTCTCCCATTCACTCACTCACCCTCTATTTCACACATTCCCTCTCACTTTTTCTCACTTGCTCTCACTTACTGTTCTGTCACTCCTTATCTCTTTACACACACTCTCGGGCAGTCTCTCCACCCATCCCCCCATCCGTGTGAGGGTAGGTATGTATGTATGTTTATGTTAGTTTGTATGTATGTATTATGAATTAGGCTACGAATATGTATATACGCGCACGCACGCACACACAGCATATTACACCAACTACGCCAGAAATATGTTGCCAGTACAGTCGTCTGTTGAAACGATGTCTCACAAATGACACGAACATTGCCCACTGTGAGCGCCACGTTAATTCGACCTGATTAGAAACTCAAACTCGTGACTTCCCCCTGTACTGCTGGAACGTGTGCCTGATTCTGTTGCTAAGAAACGACACT
Organism: Cepaea hortensis; assembly: GCA_963921405.1. NCBI lineage: Eukaryota > Metazoa > Mollusca > Gastropoda > Stylommatophora > Helicidae > Cepaea > Cepaea hortensis. Next base: position 45,198,377 of record OY992887.1, on the reverse strand, counting down.
TGGTGGTTCGAGTGGACCCTGTAAGCTAAGATAACACGCGCCCAAAGCAATGATTGACTTCTACACACCAGGCTAGTGAAGATGCATCTATCCATGACAGAACTGGTGAACACACACACACGTGAGAGAGAGAGAGAGAGAGAGAGAGAGAGAGAGAGAGAGAGAGAGAGAGAGAGAGAGAGAGAGAGATGGAACGAACGAACGAACGAACAATCTTTATTTTCAAAGGGTTAAGAATTTGGCACGCAGGCCCATCTGACATTCTGCCCTTCTTATTTCTTTCTTCTCATACATTCTTTCATTCAACATCACTTATGAAGCAAATCTTTGACAACAAAGAACAATAAGCATTAAAACGCATGAAAATTAATCATACATGACTCACTGAGGCAATGTTTAACATGCGCATTATAAATAACTAAGGAAGGTGTGTTTTTTTGGCTAGTTGTCATTTGGGATAATTTACCCTTAGTATTGTCTTTTTTTGTTTTGTTGTTTTTTGTTTGTTTATGGGGGAATGTAATCTGTACTGAGGTAGTGTTCAAACAGGTTGCGAATGTATGTATAATGATTGGCGGTGTCTTTGATTGCTTGTGGAAGATTGTTCCACAACTGAGCGGCAGAGTATGCTAAGCTTGTTTTATATGTCTATCCTAGGTTTAAGGACTTGGAGTATATTTAGTCGTTTGCTATCAATCAATCAATCAATCATGTGCCATGCCGGAAAGCGTGGGCGGTCATGACTCGCCATTTCACTCGATCACCAGTGTCGTGGATCAGCTCAGTGTTCCTGTCTCGTCCATGCCATGTGGCCAAGCCATCCAGGTATTTTCCTCTCGGTCTTCCTCTTGGTCTGTTCCCCTCGATCTTGCCAGTTGTCACTAAGTTCTCCAATCCATTTCTTCTCATAACATGTCCAAAGAATTTTGACTGTCTACGTCTAATTTCTCTAATCACTTTACGATGTTCATTTGTCTCCTGTAGTACTTGGTCATTGGTTTTTCTGTCTGTCCATGGTATTCTTTGCATTTTCCTCAGAAACCACATTTCTGCAGCCATCAGATGCTTTTCAGCTTGACTGCTCATTGTCCAAGTTTCACATCCATACAAAAGAACAGGCTCTATGTATCCCCTCAACACTCTTTTTCTCGTTTCAATTGACATCTTCTTATTGGTCAGAATGTTTTTCATCTTGCTAAAGGCTACTTTCGCCATGGCGATTCTTGTTCTAATCTCTTCAAGGCATCTCCCATCAGATGTTATAACTGTTCCAAGATAATTGTACCGATTCACTTGTTGAAGAATATTTCCATTTACTTGTATATTACATTGTGGCACTTCTTCCTTCCTACTGACGACCATAACCTGAGTCTTTTTACAATTTAATTCTAACCCCAGTTGCTCACTGTGTACAACAACCGCATCTACTAATTGTTGCAGGTCCTGCTCATTGTCTGCAATTAATACTGTATCATCTGCATATCTAATGTTATTGATGTTTCGTCCTCCAATGCTTATAATTATTCCATTTATATCCGCTACATTTCTGAAAATATTTTCACTGTACAGGGAAAAAAGATCTGGAGACATCACACATCCCTGCCTAACACCTCTCTTAATTGGCTGATACTGTCCCACTTCATTATCAATCCTTATTGCAGCTTGTTGTTTCCAATTGTCAGAAGTCGGGGTGCCCCACCGGCTAGATGAAAGTATTTTTCACTGGCGAGCAACCCCAAATAGTCAGAAACTGACTAGGGACAAAAACTATATGGCTGAACTATAGATTAAGCCCTGAATATCCAACGTACAGCTCCAAGTGGCTCGTTACAAAAAGAAATGAACTGTGCTGAATATTCGCCAAGGAATGGGAAAGAGAAGGTTAGCTAAGATAGATGTTTAAGTCTAAATATATTAGAATAGACGACTATCTCAGTACAGGTTTTTCTCCCTGACTGCTCCCTTCCTTGGTGTCTAAGTAAACCCCCACCAATGTACACACACACAACACGTATGCACAATTGGAATTAATATAATGACAGAACTATGAGTTACAATACTACAACATTTATTTACTAATCATAACAATAGACATAGGATGATTGTCAATATGAGGATGATGAAATCATATACATATAGATATTGATGACAAATTTTACGTAACTTTACTTGTTACTTCATCTATCTGGATCTGTGGTCCAGATCCCCACTCTCCAGTAGACTCAACAAAGAAACAGCTTGCCGGTATTCTGACGATCCTGTCAGTCCTGACACTCCTAGTCTTCACTCGTCCTTGAGATCTACAACATAGGTGCTCCTTGTGAGAGCTTGAAAGAAAGTCGAGAATGTGTTATATCTAATTCTACATCAGCGCAATCCTAATTAAAACATATAATAACACAAACATATACAATGACCAGTCTGGCCAAGTTTATCTTCCAGCTCTACTGTGTTCACCATCCTCCTTCTCCCTACTGTCTTTAGTCTGGGACGGGCTTTTCAATTGTCTCACACGCCTGTAATAATTACATTTCTGCCGCCCCATGTCCATGTCGCTAATACAGAAATTCTGTGTCGTACAGCCGCTCCGTCCCAAGTTGGTTTAGCAGGTCACAGGATCGGTAATGGTATTATAATAATGCCGGGTCATTCGGGCTTACAAGCCGTGACCAGTAGCTGTGCCAGGTTTCCATGCATTACCGTGGACGCACGCCCACAATACACTGAGAAAGTTTAGCACCATATACCAATTGTGGGTAAGGTCTGTACCATTACACCTCTGCTTCCAACACAATCATTGGCCAATGTGCCAATGCACAGACAATAGCATAACACTTCATATTGGTAGGGTTGCATATGACAAATCAATATATCAAACATCCAACATATCCGTAAACATTATATTACTTCAAGATGGACATATAATGATACTCAACATAATAGCATCAGGCATTATTAATGAGTACTAATATTGTATAGCTACAAAATGAGATATACAACAAGTCTAATTGAAGTGACCACACAGACCAGCCATATTTGCTGAGCTGCCCGGTTTAATCACCACTTAGTTACTGCTGTTGTAAGAATTAAATAAATAGTCAGTTGACTATATTCTGTACAACAAATGCACACACGAAAAAGCAACTAGGATAGTGTACAAAGAAATGACAAGCATCTACCAAGACACCTCAAGTATATCTAGCCAAGATCTGCCTTTCACAAGTTTCTCCTTCTCAGAAGAGTAATACATGAAGCACAATGATATTGAACACAGAACTTAGAAAGAACACTCAAGTAACCTACGCCAAAGATAGTTCTTGAAATAACCTAGATCAGATATAGACTGAAAATCGGTCCATCCATCTAAGAGACTAAGAGACTTACTAAGGGACTAGTTACTAAGAAATCCTTCCTAGAAGCTAACATAATAATCATGCATATGACTACAGACATTGAGCTGGCTGCATACCTGTTCTGAAGTCAGACTTAATCTAAAGGGAAAAAGTCTAGCAGGGGTTTTTATACCTAGCCTAGCAGTAGGCACTTATCTCCCCGGAATTCCATTCATAAATTCTTATTATCTCCCCCTGACGTTAATTGCAATTAACTCCAAGTCTGTCCAGTCATAAAAATTCTTTCTGCATGCACACTAGCCTTCACACCTGTGGGTCTGACAATTATTAGCCCACTGAGTCTTATCAGTGATTTCACACCTTGCGCCTCTAGTCTCTACCAGATGGGGTCAGCCATCGCGGTTGGGCGATTTCCTAGCTATTCTTATCAGGTGTCATGTCAAGGGAACAATTAGGTTCTCGTGGTCAACAGTCAGTTTACAACTCTGTTGGTAAACCAGGTTTGCTTGCGTCATGCCTGGTTGGTTTTAATTACTATTCAGTCCCCTGAGTTTGCCCTCCCGTCTGGCTGGATTGATAACCTCTGGGGTGACCGGTACTGGTGTCAAATTAACTTCCCAAATAGAAAGCCATTCCTGGTGGTTTGTTTACTTTCCGGTTTTGCAAGCTTACGTCAAGACAGTATAGCCTTGAATATAGAGAAAACAGTTTTGTTCGTCTGTTGATCCTCTACATGGCCCATCAAAAGTGAACCGAAAATTGTTCTGGGAAGTAAAGGCTGCAAATTCGTGACACCAATATATGTTTTTTATAAGTCTAATGTCTTTCCCATCAATTAATTTGCTATGTCTTGCGTTATATTTAAACAATGGTGAAAGGTAGCTTGGAGCATTTTGAAATAGGATTTTGTGAATTAGTTTAGCCTTATTAAATAGAAGGCGTTTGTGGAGTGGCAGTAACTGAAGACGTTTATGTAAGTTAGAATTGTCGGTAAGCGTTTCACCATTAATTAAACGCACTGCTCTTTTCTGGAGTGAATAAAGGCGTTTTGTTATTGATTTGGAGCATCCATCCCAGATTGTGGAGCAATAATCAATATGTGTTTGTATATGGGAAGTATAGAATATCTTTCTTGTGTTTTCGTCAAGGAAATTTTTAATTTTGGCAAGTTGGTATACATCTTTGGCTATTTGTTTAACGAGAGCATGAACATGGGAGTTAAAGGTTAGATTTTGATCAACGATGAGACCCAGTGCCTTGTGCTCAGTTACACTTTCTACAGGCGTGCTACCAATGCGCAGCTGAAGAGTTCTCTGCGAGTTTAGACTGTGAAGTCTTTGCCTGGTTGCTATTAACATAGATTTTGTTTTAGAAATGTTAATTTGCATGCGGTTTGCATGACTCCAATCAACTACACTATTTATATGTCGCTGCAAGGATGATTCTAGCATATTACAATCAATTGCGTTTGTATATACTGAGCAGTCGTCTGCATATAGATTGCAGGGCGACGAAAGGTTTAAGGGAAGATCATTTATATAAATGGCAATTAACAGAGGGCCAAGTATAGACCCCAGAGGTACTCCAGTATTAATGGTTATGGCTTGAGATAAAGATTTATTGTGTGATATTACTTATTTTCTGTCTAATAAAAATGATTTTTATTAATGTCACTATATTAAAGCTTACTTTAATTTTTTTTTTTTTTTTTTTTTTTTTTTTTTTTTTTTTTTTTTTTAAAATTAGAAATGTCTGATCTATCATATCGAATGCTTTTGTAAAGACTATAAACACCGCTCCAAATAGAGTATTGTTGTTAATATTTTGATGCCAGTTTCCTATCATGTTTGTTAGGGCTGTATGACAAGAATATTTTGGCCGAAACCCTGACTGACTGTAAACTATTAGCTTGTGGTGAACTAAGTGTTCTAGTGTTGTTTTGTGAATGTGCTTTTCTGGTGGTTTGGATTGTGAGGATAATATGGAGATTGGCCTATAGTTCCTCATGAGAAGATCTTCTAATGACCCAGTTTTTAAATGGGGATACACTTTAGCGATTTTAAAGGCTTATGGGAAGTGACCTTTGGTGACACATTGATTATATATAAAAGTTAGTGACTCGCAGATCGCCGATGCAGCATAGTGAAGGATCCGATTACTGTTTCCATCTAGTCCTGAAGAGTTGTTGATTTTTTAGGTTACTGAGATGAGTAAATACTTCAGTGGTCGTCATTAACGGTATGTTAGAGGGAATGTCTCTATAGCATTTGTTCTCACAAAATGATGATAATAAATATATGTCATGAGGAAAGTCTGGTATTGCAGCCTTCAATTGGTTTATGTTGGATCGAAAGACACTATTGAATTGATAAAGTCTAACCTGATTTGATGGTAATGATTGTGATGACTTGTGTTTGTTTGTCAAGGTATTAATTGCTTTCCATATATCTTTAGTGTTGGTTTTAACTATTATTAAGTTCTTAAAATTGTTTGTCTTGTCCTTTCGAATAACATATTGAACTTTGTTTCTCAGACTACGGTACGTGGTTAGATCTCTATTTTTATGTGCCCTGTCCAGGTCTCTCATAATTTCAACTACATCCTGGGTGATCCACGGGGACTTAGTGTAATGTTTAACTCGAAATTCCTTAAATGGAACATGCTTATCAAATACACTTCGAAAGGTCTTAAGCCAGTGGTTCAGCGCATGATCTGGGTCAGCAAGCTTTGTAAACATAGTCCAGAGATGAGTTGAGCAAATCTTGTAAAAAGACATCTTGGTTGAAATTTTTATAATTTCTATATTGTATACTTATGTCCCGGGAAGGTTAACCCGGTCAACAAATGCCCGCAGAAATCGGATGTGTCGGCCTAACGGCACAAGAACGCAGCTCTGCTGTAAACAGGCACAACGAAATCACGTCCGAAAAAAACTCCGGATGAACGCAGAAGAAGAAGAAGAAGAAGAAGAAGAAGAAGAAGAAGAAGAAGAAGAAGAAGAAGAAGAAGAAGAAGAAGAAGAAGAAGAAGAAGAAGAAGAAGAAGAAGAAGAAGAAGAAGAATACTTATGTGTTTGTGTTTCGGAGTTTTGGTACCTCTTTTCGACCACGTGCAACAAACCGGGTAGTGATCGCTCATTCCATTAATAGGGATAGTACATTCAGTGATGTTGTCAGCACATGTAGTATAAATGTGATCTATATGTGTTGCAGATGATTTTGTTATTCTAGAGACTTGTTTGGCTAATTGTTGGAAGTTATATGACTCTATTATGTTTTCCCATGTTTTGTTTGATTTCTTAGTGTCTATGTTGAAGTCTCCTAGCAGTATGATTTCTCTCGCATTACTAAAGATTACATCTATCATAGTGGTGAATTTTTCATACCAGACGCTTCCTGCACTGAGGTTTCGATAAAGATGGCCAACTACTAAGGGTATGCGATTTTGAAGTTTAACCTCAAGCCATACACATTCAATCTCACACTTTCAAAATCTAGCCTGCGGTGGACGTTCAGTGAATTAGAAATATAAATTTTAATACCCGTCTCTTGTTTCTGATAAGGATCTCTTCTAATAACTTTAAAACCTTTGATAGCGATGTCATCATCTGATATGTTACTATTTAATCGACTTTCATTAACGCCGAACATGTGAAAATTTTGATTAAGTATAAGTGATAGTTCGGGCAGCTTCCCTAATAGATGTGAGATATTTAGATGCCCGACTCTGAGCCCATCTTTACAGAGCCAGTGTTCATACTTATTAGATATTTCAACAATGCGTAATCATAAGTTTAAAAAAAAAACACACACACAACATGAATACAACTTACGTCCCTTATTGCAATACACATTCTTAAAAAAACAGAGAAATAGTAATATATCTGTCGATATATAGAAATATGTACACAGATCAGTAAGTTAGAACAGTGAAGACCCTCTCACCCTTAGTAAAAACACAATTATAAGTATTATAAAAGATCTACAGCTAAGTACTATCAATTAAAGTAAAGTCAAAATAAGTCAATGTTTATAGTTCCGTATAACCTAATAAGTTACTAGATCAAGTAAAACCCAATAAGTTACTAGATCAAGTAATAACCAAATAAGCAGATAAACGTTCCAGGAGAGGCTCTTTCTTTTACTGAGATCCAGTGTAGCTTTGTGCTAAATTGCTAGTAAATACCAGGTTGTGTTGGTCCTTGGTACAGCGACATCATAAGAGCTTGACGAAGTGTAGCTGTGCTAAAACGTGTGAGATGTAACTATTCTTGGTTACAATGAAATGAATGCTGTTGATGTCTCATGGGGTATGTAATGACTACCAGCTACAGGCGCTGGTTCCTGGCTAACAGGAGGTTATGGTGGCACGTTGTTGTTGCTGAAAGTTGGTTCCTTGCTAGGGAGAATAGGAAACATATCTTTATAATGATTATCCTCCTGTGTGAAAGAGGACGTATCGTATGGACTTGGTGTGGTGGAAGTGTCCCGTCTGGCTTGGATTTCAGGTGCAGTGGTTATGAGTGGTCTGCGCACTTCTAGCCTATTGGTACTTAATGTGACGGGAATATGTAGTCTGGCTTGAGTTTCAGGTGGAGTAGCTAAAAGTGTCCGACGCGCTCCTGTATTGGATGTATGAGGTGTCCGTTCTGGGTATTAGATATTTTTGGCGAGCAAGCTGGTGCCCAGTGTAGACAAATGTATTAGATCTTTATAAAGACTCTTTTTGGTGTACCGAAAAGTAAAGTGAAGAACAGCCTGTTATTTATGAACTGTATGTTGTTTTGAGAACAGAACTTCTGCAAAATGTTGTTATTTATGTCAGCTAGACGACGCTAGAGTCCATAACTCGGTGATATGATGGAGGAGATGAAAACAAACGAGTTAGGAAAAGTGTCACGTAATCCGTTCAAGAGTGCCAGCAGTTGAGACCCTGTGATTTGTTGGTTGTTCATGGTGTCATTGATACCAGTGTGGACGCTTGCCTTTCTAACGTTATGATTTACAGCCAACCTACTAATCTTGTCTATTAGCCGGTCAACACCAGCCCCACGCAGTGGGGTTATGGAAACAATGTCTTTATCTGAAGTGGCCATCCGGTCGCTGTATAAGCCTTTCATTAAAGAATTGCAGGTAATTCTTCAACAACATCCATGTTGGGTTCTATGTTGTTTTGGATGCGCTCCATTTGGGTATTCAATAGTTAAGAGCAATGGTGGGTTGGCAGGCCTCGTGTTGATGTTGTCCTGTGCACTCGTCGTATGAATCAATTGAAGCACATTGTTAGCTGATGTGCTGTCTACAGTTGTGGTTGCGGGCTGTGTAGATTCGGTGAATGACTGTATCGAGTTTTCAAGCTCGACAAAGTCTAGTTTTAGCCAAGAATTAATGTTTTCAACATTTCCCTGTGCCATCAACTTATTCTTCGAGAGATATCGTAATCACTGGCGTTGAAATCAGGTCTTCAACATGGGCACCGCGCTTATCTTGTCTGGGTTCAATTAGTTCAAGCTTGTAGTAGTTAAGAATACAAGTTCGGAATGCCTCTTAATGTAGTGTGTTGTTGAATGATACCGTAACACATTGGCCTGAGTCGGTGTGTTTGACGACTAGGTCAGCGGGATTCATATAATATAGCTTGTTCTTGACCGCCCTATCTTTGTTTAGTGTGTAAGTTTTATTGACAGCCGATCATAAACCGGAACGAGTCCTTTCATCGGTCACCGCCAATAGTGAGCCCTCTCCTTCTGCTGACATTATTGCATCATTTTATGACCATCTAAGCTTGAAGAATGCAGCTATCGTATTGTAAGATAGAGACAGACAGACAGACAGAGAGAGAGAGAGAGAGAGAGAGAGAGAGAGAGAGAGAGAGAGAGAGAGAGAGAGAGAGGGAGAGAGAACGTCCGTTAATTTAAAAGAAAAAAGGGACTTTTTACACGTCTTATGAGGTATTGGGTATATGGGGTTAGACCTACTATATTTGTATAGACCAGTCTGCACTCGTTGGGTTATGTGTTTAGAATCACGCTGGCGTATGTGTGTGCTTGTAGCGTATGTGTGTGCTTGTAGCGTATGTGTGTGCTTGTAGCGTATGTGTGTACTTGTAGTGTATGTGTGTGCTTGTAGCGTATGTGTGTGCTTGTAGCGCATGTGTGTGCTTGTAGCGTATGTGTATGCTTGTAAATTATGTGTGTGCTTATAGCGTATGTGTATGCTTGTAGCGTATGTGTGTGCTTGTAGCGTATGTGTGTGCTTGTAACGTATGTGTGAGCTTGTTGCGTATGTGTATGCTTGAAGCGTATGTGTGTGCTTGTAGCGTATGTGTGTGCTTGTAGCTTATGTGTGTGCTTGTAGCGTATGTGTGAGCTTGTAGCGTATGTGTGTAACCGTTGCATGCAGAGGTGTTGAGTGTTGATGCTTCAAGGTCAAGCATTTTTCTGGCGAACAGAGTAGGACAGACTAGACACGACTCTAACAAAGGTAGGATACACTAGATGCTACTCTCGCTAACAAATGTCGGATAGACTAAATGCTACTCTCGCTAACAAATGTAGGACATACTAGATGCTACTCTCGCAAAGAAATGTAGGGTAGACTAGATGCTGTTCTAGATAACTAAGGTAGGGTAGACTAGATACTACTCTTTCTTTCTCTCTCTCTCTCTCTCTCTCTCTCTCTCTCTCTCTCTCTATCTCTCTCTCTCTCTAACAAAGGTAGGATAGACTAGATGCTACTCTCGCTAACAAAGATAGAGCAGACTAGATACTACTCTCTCTCTCTAACAAAGGTGGGGCAGACACTACTCTCTCTCTAACAAAGGTAGATCAGACTAGATGCTACTCTAGATAACTAAGGTGGGGCAGACTAGATGCCCTCTCTCTCTCTCTCTCTCTCTCTCTCTCTCTCTCTCTCTCTCTCTCTCTCTCTCTCTCTCTCTCTCTCTCTCTCAAACAAACAAACAAACAAACAAACAAACAAACAAAGGTAGGACAGACTAGGTGCTACTCTCGCTAACAAAGGTAGAGCAGACTAGATGCTACTCTCTCTAACAAATGTAGGACAGACTAGATGCTACTCTCTCTAACAAAGGTAGGACAGACTAGATGTTACTCTCGCTAACAAATGTAGGACAGACTACATGCTACTCTAGATAACAAAGGTAAGACAGACTAGATGCTACTCTCTCTAACAAAGGTGTGGACAGACAAGATTGCTTGGGATGAGTGTGTTACTTGACCACCAGTATAGAACCAAGTCAGCGCCAGTTCCCCCATTCTTCAAGTTTTACCACAGTGAACTATTCGAATAGACAGGGTTATAACCCCAAAAACAAGATCAAAAACACTGATGAGAACAACAATTTGTGTCGCATTTGTGTGTAGACGTTGCCAGAGATTATAACACATGTTAAAGGTAGTAAAGGGTCGTACAATTTATATAATATTTATTTACAATAATAATAATAAATTTGTAGAGCCACTTGAAAGGTTGCGAGAAAACAAGAGCGGAAGACTATTTTTTTTTAAGTGTAAGAGTCTGACGCCGGTCTCCCTGGTCTAGGAATTACACGACATTCTCCGTAATCCCGTATACTCTCGCGAGTAACGTGACGTGCGCGAGAATCGGTAGCGGTTCTCTCCGAGTCGGTAACTTATGGGGTATGCGAGCCGGTCGCTCAGAAAGCAATGGTAAACTACTGAGCGTAATCTTGCAAAGAAATCAACAATCAGCTGAAAGATGCTGATATTGACAGCGATTACCTGTAAAGGATATCTTCTTCTTCTTTAGCATTCCGAGCCATTGAGGTTCTTTGCTGCAGATACAAGCCGTCTCCATTCGTCTCTCTGGTTGACCTTCTCTTGCCACTCTTGCAAGTGCTTGTAGGTCTGTATATATATTATCTCTCCACCTTCTTCTTGGTCTACCTCGGGGTCTGCGGTCATTTATTTCCTGAGTGTAAGCGAGTTTTGTTTCCCTATTGTCTTCCATTCTTTCTATATGCCCCAGCCATTGCAGACTATTAGCCTTCACTCTCTGTAAAGGATGTGCGAAAAAAAAGTCTGACATTTGTGTGTTCACCGGACCGAGGGAGGAGCAAAGAACAGTAACACTGTAACCTACTAAGGAGGCTCCGCCTGTGTGTTAACGGGTCCCTTAGGCGAAGCAAAGAATAACACCACACTGTAGCCTGCATACATGTCGTAAGATGCGACGCAGGAGGGTTGGGCGTGGGGAAAAAATTTGGCTGCAAAATCAAACAATCATGAACCAAAATCCACAGATTAGACAGAAAAAGAAAGAAAGAAAGAAAGAAAGAAGAAGAAGAAGAAGAAGAAGAAGAAGAAGAAGAAGAAGAAGAAGAAGAAGAAGAAGAAGAAGAAGAAGAAGAAGAAGAAGAAGAAGAAGAAGAAGAAGAAGAAACATTCTAACACAAGTAACACGAAACACAATCAGACTTATGACCATACACATGCCACAGTCTGATTCTTGTGCCTGGGTCCATTGGCGGCCCCGAAAATGTACACCCGCTATCAGAAGTTCTTATCTGGCGTTAATGAGATGTAAATACAATTTGCCGAATGCTGTAACCTTATAGCGACGCCTGACGGGGTCAAGATGGAAATATCCTAGACACAAAGGACATACAGAGTTAAATAGCCTTGGTTGATAGTTGTTAGCCGTTTATGGAGTATACAGATGTGTGTGTGTGCATATACTGGAACGATAGCATTTAGGCTACAGTGATGTGCCGGATGCATTACAGTTACAGACATTAGGGGACAATAACTCACGCACACACAGAGAGGAATGAACGCTTGTGCATAAGATAGCGGTGACGTACGAGATATGTGTAAAGATCTCAGGAGACAACGCTCAGATCATGGTAACACACGCACACACACATACACAAAGCGTGCGCACAAGCTGGAACGATAGCATATAAGCTAACAGTGATGAACCAGAGATTTTTAAAAGCAAGTATCTTTCCCATTGCACCATTCGCCTGTAAGACCTGGACACTTACTAACCAAGCTGAATAGTGTTTGCCTTTGAATATAAATGTTACAAACGGGTTCTAATAATATCTTGGATACAGAAAAGAACAAATGAATCCATACGAAAGAATTGAATATTGAAGAAGGTTGACTACTAAAGACGATAAAATAAAGACACTTGAAATATTTGTCACTTGAAACGTCATGAAAGTTTTGAGAGAACAAGTATGGAGGTGTATATGCCCGGGAAGAGAGGAAGAGAAAGACCAAAGAGAAGATGGATGCAGGATGTGGCAGATGATCTCCAGATGGGTGTATCGAAAGCGGGACAGCTTGCTTATGATCGAGAGGTTTTCCGGAAGGTTGTTATGGGAGTTATGTTCTGCAAAGGACATGCTATAGAATGCATGAATGATGTACCAGAGACGTCACAGATATATTCAGGGGACAATGCTCATGCACAAGAAGTCAGCGTGGCCACGGTGTTAATGCGCTTGCGTTTAAACTTCCGGCGCGCTGACGGCAGAGTATTTCCCTAAGACGGATAGTTGGACTGCAACGATGACTTCCTGTTCAAAAAGCAATGGCAAACTACTGAAATTGCCTAGCAAATCAGCCTAGGGTTGGGGTTGATCGCAACGTCCGGAAAAATACCTGCAACACTTATTGTACTCATGCACACACAGAGAGATGACAGCTTATATTGAAGATGGTAGTGATGGACGAGACACGTGTACAGATTTCAGGGAACAATACTCGTGCAGTGAGAGAGGGAGAGAAAAAAGAGAGAGAGAGAAAAAAGAGGAAGAAAGAGAGGGGAGAGAAATGAGAGAGAGGGGATGGGAGAAAAGAGGGGGTGGGGGAGAAAATAGAGAGGGGGGATAAAAAAGAGAAGGCGGAAGAGAGGAGAGAGAAAGAGAGGGAGAGAGAGAGGTAGGAAGAGGGAGAGGGGGAGAGAGAAAAGAGGAAGAAAGAGAGGGGAGAGAAAAGAGAGAGGGGGAAAGAGAGGGGGAGACAGAAGAGAGGGCGGAAGAGAGGAAAGAGGGGGAGAGAGAAAGAGAGGGAGAGAGAGAGGGAGGAAGAGGGAGAGGTGAGAGAGAAAAGAGAGAGAGAGAGGAATTATAGTTAACACATACGTTACCACTGACATAAGAGATAAGTAAAGATATGGGGCCGGTCTCCCTGACAAAGGTGTTAACGTCTTTCTTCGTAATCCCATATATCCACGTGAGGAACACAGCTGCGCCAGATCCGGCAGTGGATCGCATCGCATTGTTTACTTACAGGGTTTGTGAGCCGGTCGTTCAGAAAGCAATGGCAAACTACTGAGCGTAATCTTGCCAAGAACATCAACAACAGCTGAAAAATTCTGGTGTTGACTGCAACGTCTTGTAAGAGATATGCAACTTTAAAACAAAAATATGGGAGACATCTATACATACACACAGGGGAAATAATTTACACTTACGCTGGTAGTGATATAAAGGGGCCTGTATAAATGCTTTGAATGACCCAATGGCGAAATGACAAGTGTGTCAGCAGGCCTGATAACAAGCCAGCCCTGTAGACACTTATGAAGTGTGTCCCCTTAAACATTAGACAGGACGTTTACAATATGAATGTACTTTTAGCAGCTTTGTCTCCTGGCAACCAATATTCTTGGACCCAGTCAGCCACTGAATGCATTCATGGTCATAGTATAAACATATCAACTCACGTGACCCCCCCCCCCCCCCCCCCATTTGGACAGAAGGACGATATATGGCCATACTAGGGCCATCGTGTTATTTGTTTCGTTCCGTGCTATCTTCCGCAATTTCAATGCTCAGTGAATGGACATTTACATTATTATGCGTGACGCATTGGGAGTCTTCGTGGTGAAGTGGTCAAGCCATTTAATTCAGGCTCTGAGGGTTGTGGGTTCGATTCCGGGCCGCGTCCTTCGGTTCACGAGTTAAATTTTTCGGAGACTCCTGTGGGTCGTCGTTAGAGCTACGGAGTTCGTGCTTTGTGCGACGCTTTCCGCGCTGCGGAAAGAGACAAAACCATATAGGATAAAACCCGTTGCAATGAAGTCGACCCTGTCGACTTTTTATTATGCGTGACGCAGAGGTGTTTCCAAGGCACCAGGGCCGGGTTATATACTGGCCAAGGCCTATTGACGCGTCCTTGCCGAGCATCCTGGGCAACAGGTCCCTTTGGGGTCCTGGCTAAAGTCAGTAGGATCGTTGATTCCCCCGAAGTCGGAGAGTGTCTGCCTGCATGGCGAGGAACCACCAGCTTGCACACCAATAAGCCAGACATGGGACAACGGATACTCACGCAAACCTCAGGTCCTGTATGACATCACATTGATGTTGGACAACAGGATGCCTTCATCCGACATACAGGACCTCCCGCTGGAGTTCACAGCCAGCGAACACGAGCAAGCAAGCACATTATTATGCTTGTTCATTTAATTGTGTGCCATTTTTGGTTCAAAACTACTTTTTGTTGGATACTGCATCAATTAACTGGAGCAACAATGTGCATACAACATATCAATGACATATATTAAAGATACTAAAGTCAAGACGGTGGACTTGGGCTGATGCCTTAGAGTTCGGTCTTGCACCACAGAAAGGAAAGCCACTTGCCGAGAGCATTGCACAAAACATGAACTCCGTAACTCCAGCGATGATCCCCATGTGTCTCCTGAAAACAATTGCCCTCGTGGTCTGAACGGCAGTCTGGGGAACGAACCTACAACCTTCAGAATGCGAGGCAGACAGCTGAACGACTTCACTATGAAGACCCCTGACATATACGATATGGTACATACGAGGGTAGGTTAACAAGTCAGTCACAAATGGTTGTAGAAAAATAACTATATATGATAAATTGAAACCAGTTTATTTGTACACATACATTGTCCTTTTATTTCTCAACATAATTTCCACCAACATTGATGCACTTATCCCAGTTTTATCAGTTCTCCCAAACCAACTGCATAGAACTGCGTGCTCTGTTTTCTAAACAGCAGACAAGTGAGGAATTTTGTGGAAGCTGCAGAGATATGGTTTTATAGAAGCATCATGAGAACACTGTGGATGGATAGACAGAGCAATGAAGATATCTTGAAAGAAGTTAACTCACAAAGAGAAATGGTTACTCACATCAGAAAAAGACAAGCCACATTCTTTGGGCATGTAATGAGAAGAGAAATGGTGTAGTACGTCGTCACAATGGGAAGGTTGGAGTGGAATAGAGGTAAGGGGAGACCCAGAGAGAAGATGCTGAACAGTCTGACATCATGGCAAGTAGGAACATCGGAATAAGAAATGATTGGCAGCATAAAAGACAGAAGGCCGTGATCAGAAATGATCACCAACATCACATGCATGGACTATAAGTAGTAGTAAAAGGTAAGGCAAGAGTATGTGTGGTGTACAGTATCTCACAGTAAGAATCTGCCACAATAACTGTGGATGGCTTGGATTCTACTTACTTCCTCATAAATGGCTTCTGGAATCTGCTTGTGTACGATAGTACTGCATTCTCTTCACAAAGCTGGCTAACAAAATGATGCACACGTGGATTAATTTCACATATTTATTATAACTTTTCTTCATCAATATTATATAATTATATCTTTTATAAATATATTTCTCATTAGTAAAAACAGATCTGTACTTATGCTTCATAGGCTACACAAAAGCATTTGACAATGTGAAACTTGAGGAATAAAATGACTAAAGCAACTGAAGATTGACGGCAAAGATCTGAGAACAATAAAGAACAAATATTGGCAGCAACAGCAGTCATAACAATCAATAACCTAGTAAAAACATTTCAGTGTATAAAGAAGGGCAACAGACAAGGTTGTGTAATGTCTCCTGATCTGTTCTCATTGTACAGTGAATATATAAAGAAAATATGTCAGGAATCCTGGTTAGTGGGCATAATATAAATATTTTACGTTATGCTGATGACATCGTCTTAATAGTAACAAGTCAGAAGGAACTGCAGGAAATGATAGATACAGTGGTTGTAGAAAGTGACAAAATGGGTCTTAGCTTGAATAGAAAGACAAGTCATGGTGATATCAATGGAACAGAGACAAGTCATGGTGATATCAATGGAACAGAGACAAGTCATGGTGATATCAATGGAACAGAGACAAGTCATGGTGATATCAATGGAACAGAGACAAGTCATGGTGATATCAATGGAACAGAGACAAGTCATGGTGATATCAATGGAACAGATTGTATCTACATGTGCAATTAAAGTAAATAACATTTTGGGGCAAGTGCAGAAATGCAGATATCTAGGCACATGGATAACATCAGATGGAAGATGCATCACTGAGGTAAAGAACAGAATAGGACAAGCAAAAACAGCATTCTATCAAATGAAGGATATATTGTGCAATAAGTCCTTGTCCTTAATATTAGAAAAAGAGTTCTTGCATGTTACATAGAGCCAGTTTTAACATATGACTGCGAATCCTGGACAGTTAGTAAACGGGTGAAAAAATCCCCAGAAGCTTTAGTGATGTGGTTTTATAGAAGAACGCTGAAAATTAATTGGATAGCCAAATTGAGCAATCTGGACATTTTGAGAAAATTTAAGTTGCAAAGACAACTTATTACAAACATCAGAAATAAGCAATCATCATATTTTGGCCACATTATGAGAAGACAAAAACTGGAACATATTGTGACAACTGGAAAGATTCAAGGAAAGAGAGACAGAGGAAGACAGCATGAGAACATGCTTGACACTCTGGTGTCATGGCACGGAAGGGTGTCAACACATGAATTGATCCATGCCGTCGGAGATCGCAATCTGTGCAGGGGCATGACTGCACACGCCAACCGGCAAGTCACTGGATGATGATTTCTCATTTATTCACAAATATTAATTATTTTCATTCTCTGCCATACTCCAAGACTGCCCGGAATCCGACATATTTAGGCAAACCTTCTGGCCTAGTGAAACAACAGTTTATAAACCATTGTTACTCAAAAAAAAAAAAAGACAAGTGAAGTTTATAGACAAGGCAACAGTGCAGATATAGACAATCAATTTCACAGGAATGAAAGAACATTCTGTGTGATTTCGATTCACCTGGTTTGGCGTCTTTGTAAGGTATGTACAAGTTAGCTGCATATCCTTTACAAGATGTTGCAGTCAACCCCAAAATTGTTTGGCTGTTCATAATTTCTTGGCAAATTTACATTCAGTAGTTTGCTATTGTTTTCTGATCGACTGGCACTCATGCCTTTGTATGGGAAACCAACACATGGTGGCCTGCTTCCAAATTGCCCACAGCTGTTTTTCGAATGCTGTATGCTGCATTACAAATTGTGTCCGCAACCTCTTTGCCACAGAGCATATACAAGAGTTTGCATTTGTTAATTCTTCGCAGGATCTTAACATACCTTTTTGTTTCATTTTACAGCCAAATCATGTCACAGCCAAGACTTTTCTTATTCATCATAACTACATCCCCATCCACTAGTACACACAACTGAAAAATCGACTTCACTAAGATTGCATGCAAATATAACAAACAAATGAAATCTATATGTGAAGCGTATACAATCTTCATGACATTACATAGTTTTATTTGTAATGATGGATATGTCTATACAACAAGCATAAATCAAAACTACACATGAACTGTTTAAAAGAGAGTTTAAAGGTGAGAGGACTGGCTTCATTGTACCCATGTGGCTCTGCCTCTTTCTGTACAGCAGCCTGACAAAAGCATCACACAAAGCACAAACTCCGTACCTCCAGCCATGTTCCCCAGCAGTCTCCAAGAAAATGGCACTCATTAGCCAATTAGGCAGTCCAGAAATAAACCCACAACCTTCGCAGCATTAGCCAGGTGTCTTAACCATTTGGCACGGTGACCCCAATTCCTGAACTCATTATTTACACAAGCACATTCAGCCCATTCTTCCACGTGAGCTGTTTCAAATGTTCATGACTTTCTTCTCCTTCTGCCTTTCATCTTCTAATGCAGCACTGGCCCTCAACAGAGCCACGTCTTTGTTCATGATTGGTTGGATTTTGCGGCTAAGGTTTTCTATGGGTTGAGGTAGCCAGTCTCACGCCAACCCTCCTGCGATGCCTCTTATGACATGCATTACAGCATTGCTATTATATTAGCCTTTATGAGCCCCAGTAAGACTTGGGTTAATTGCTGTAGTTTTATTTGTGGATATGTATGTAGTTCTGAAATTAGTGGTATAACGCAAGTTTTAACAAAATTAATGAATAGTAAAGATGGCTTGTTTTGTAATTAGTTTTGTTACCATTCATTACTATCATTGAGCTATTTATGTTGATGGGTAGAGGGGAGGGAGTTTACTGTATTTTTGGTTAGGCTTTGAAAAGGAGAGTGAATGCTCTTATAGTTACCACTCTACATGCATTTAAACTTGAATATCACCCTCAAGCAGGTGTATTAGTGTAATGGCCAGGAGGTTACACTGATAAAGTCATGAGTGGAGTCAGACAAGGGTTCCATGCCAGCATTCAACATCTGCTCAGACAGGGTCAGACTGGCCACCTATTCCTCCACGCATGCTGTCTACAAACTGTGATGCTCCTAGCACAACACACTTCGGCAACTGGTCTAGGAAGAAAGCTCCGACAGGCGAACAGTTAGAGCTTTGCTTTACTGATCTGGCAGCTTCTGCAACTTGTCTTGTTCCAGACATAATGGTGTTGCCTTTCTTCTGGAGTACACTAGACAGGCCCCAGAGAGGGATCATGCTGCATGGGCAACACATGGTCTCTAAATACAGACCAGGCTTTGTGTTATGGAGAGGTATGACTCCATTTTACAAACTATCGTCTGCCAAGATGGCCAGGTGCCAGTCAGTCAGCACAACACAAACCCATGCCAGGTTTCTGCCACAAAATTTGTTATTGTTTAATAGCACTCTCTGTCCAACTATCTACTTATAAAGCTCAATACTACCCTCTTGCTGCAAGAACTAATGCAATATGAATGGCCATACGATGAACAGAACTACATATACTGTTTGATGATCTCCGTTTCTTTCCTACATCAGCACAACTTCCATTCAAGCTACACAACTGATAACTACAGTAAATCTATTAGCATTAAATCCTAACCACAATCACTAACACAAGATCACCATTTACTATCAGGCGGGCTATTTCAGCTGTGAGGCTCTTGCTTCAGGTTCTCACTCCCAAATGAACGTCGAGTCTCTGTCTGTATTCGGCTTAATGACTGCTGGCATTCATTGATTCCTGTCCTTTCTTGTTGATCATTCCTCGCCGCTGTTTCATAGTTATTGTCATATCTGGGTAGCCACTGACATGACCTTGCCAGGACCATGTCAATTACCAATGCTGTAAATTGCTCAATTGACAGTTCCCAATCTGCTAATTCTTTCAAAACTGCTGCACATCTGAAATTATCAATGGCTTATAGTTCACTGAAACAAAGGCTAAGGCAGAAACTACAACTGACAACCAGGCTAGTAACTTGTGTTATCTACTACATCTCCCAGCCGTACTGCTGGGTTCTTGTGTCTGAGTGCTAGGTGGTTCCTCTTGATTTTCTTCTCTCACTTGCTGCAGCTGATTTAACCATTCTTCTTTCTGCGTTTCGGTGATCTGAAAATGGCAAGAGAAAATAAAACGGCTTAACTAAAATGTACATTAAATAAAATACTACCATTATATCCAAAATATAAGTGCAATATTTTTCTATTCTGAAATATAAAGAGCTGAATCAGAAGTTGTTTCACAACAATCATGACCAACAATGAAAGACAATGAATGTAAATATTCTGCGTGCTAAAATAAAAGCTTCCGGAGAAAATTAAATATAAGTAAAGTTTTCTTTTGCTGAAGTTAATTATCATAACCGCCCAATTAAGGGAAGCAAATAATAACAACACACTGTAACCTGTCGTACATGTCTTAAGTGGCAACTAAGGAGGGTTGGACTTTAGCTGCACAACCCAACCAGCCATGAACAAATGTCAAGAAACAAATAAAATAACCCAGCCAACCAAGAGGAAAAGAGGTTTGTCTAATATAAAGAGGACACAGACAGAACTGCATGAGATGGGATGAAAAGATGGTCAAGGACCTATTATCCAATAGGGGATAAATGATGACAGAAGAATGATCATAATTAAATAAGCAAGGAAAGCATACAATAGAACATTAAGGATATTAACTATTTAAACAAGCTAAAACCTGAAAGCATTGCCATGAATATTTCACAAATCAATAGAAAAGAAACAGAAGCTGAGGCAAAAACATACCTGGCAAACAAGATTCAATGAGTTAGTTTTTGTCAGCTCATATTTTGCCCGCTGACCCCAGCAGATATTTTTGATAGGTGGGTCTGTGTTTGGCTGTTGTACAACTTCAAGGTATGCCTGCCTCACAAACTCCTCCATTATCAGACTTCTTACATTGCCGAATGTACCATGCTTCTCCCTATGGATATTACATTTGAAAAAAAAAAGCAAATGAGAAACAACTATGGCCAGTACAAAAATGATAGACTTTTTACTAACTTTCAGACAGATTTTATTTTCAAGCTGTCTTACATGAAGATCAGGCAGTGATGCATCAGGCAACTAATCATCACAGGCAACTAATGATCACAGGCAACTAATCATCACAGGCAACTAATCATCACAAGCAGAAGGATCCATTACTTTATGAACACTCACTGCAGTAGTGGCTCCCTCAAGAAGTAATCTGCCATTGTGGTTGTATTTGTGTATTACCTGGGACATAAAGGAAGCAAACAAGTGTAACTTTCAAGAGTAGCAGAGAACGAGTGAGAGAGACAAAACTGCAACAGCAGGATATGCAAAACTGGCACCTTACACTTTACTGTATTGCATTTATACAGGCAAGTCATAAGAGGTGACAAAAACTGACTACCCCATTTTCTTTTTCTTTTTTTAATATCAGCAACAAAACTTGGCTGCAAAATCCAACCAATCATAAACAAGTCTACAGAAAAGAAAAGAAGAACAAAGAAGTATGCCAAAATGAAAGAAGGTTCTTCTCCTAGAAGAAGAATGATGCCAATTAGAGAAAGCTGAAAGGAGTCTGGATCATCCACAGCTTACACCTGGGAATCAAGAGGTGAGGAAACGCTGGTGTTGGATACAAAATAAACATAAAATATTATTCGGAAACTTGACAAACAAAAGATATATACAGATAAAAAAGAATGTTTCATCCAAAACATTTTTCAGAGAACAAACACAAACTAGAAATAGCATAACTAGAAGAGTCCATCTGGAATCCACAAGGCAAAGGAAATAGACCTAGAAATATGGACAAGAGAAGCTGTTATGGGGGTTGAATAATATGCAAAATACATGAAAGGAACTAGAAGAAATCACAAAGGATTGTAAAGTTTAGCGTGAGATGGATTAGGGCTTATGCTTCATTCCAGGATAAAAGGCAGAAGAAGTAGTTTCATGCCACTGTAGGAGGCAGAAGCAAAGGAAAATGAATATAAAGAAATGTGTGTTTGATGGTGATATTACTTGCCACTTACAACAACTGGTGATTGTTTAGCAGAAGTGACATCACAGCAGAAGTGACATCATAGCAGAAGTGACATCATAGTAGAAGTGACATCACAGTAGAAGTGACATCACAGTAGAAGTGACATCATAGCAGAAGTGACATCACAGTAGAAGTGACATCACAGTAGAAGTGACACCATAGCAGAAGTGACATCACAGCAGAAGTGAAATCACAGCAGAAGTGACATCATAACAGAAGTGACATCATAGCAGAAGTGACATCACTGTATTTGGGACAATCTCCCTCTGCAGATAAAACAATCAGCCATGTTCTCCAGACCAGTAAAATAACATCCTCAAGCACCTTGTTGACTGGCATAGGTGATCATGCCTCACCACATTTTGTAATCTTCAACAGCAGGTATCAGTTCATGTACTACATCTTTCTGTGCCATGACACAAGGCTGCTAAGAATGTTCTCTCACTGTCTCCCTCTATCTCCCTTTCCACAAATTTTTCCAGTTGTCACAACATGTACACGTTTTTCTCTTCTCAGTATACAGTATGAAAAAAATTGACACTGCCTCTTTTTGATGTGGTTGCTAAGTTGTATTTATATGTTAGCATCTTTCAAAATATTTAAATTACTAGTTTGTGTTGTCCAATGAATTGTCAACATCCCTCTGCAAAATACAAAAGTAAGTAAAGTAAAAGATCTTTTCACACAGCTTAAGACATATTAGGCATCTGGTGCTTGACTTCAAGTTTTACAGATCAGACAGCACTCCAGAGGTAATGAGGACAATTTCACGCTAGATGCTTTTAACTTCCTAAGTCATTTTCTTCATTAAACTGGGTCAACCTGGGAGTCCAAGTCAATTTACAAATTCCGCCTCAACGCGCAATGTGCAAAATATATTCTCTATCATTTTCTTTCATTCATAGCTTATTCTTTACCAAGTATATCCCCATAGAGTGATCATTGCCTCTACATTATCAGAATACTTTTCTTAACAATACTGACAGTATCTGGTGATGTCTGGGGGATGTGGTCAATGTACACTGGCTTTCATAGTGCAGAATGAGTTGAGAATCATGCTTCTGGGCAGGTATTTTTCTGTCACTTATTCAACCTATGAGGATACAGGTCCTGAAGTATCGCATGCCAAGTTCTCCAATCCGGAGCAATCTGTTATCGTTTCTTCTTTGTCTTTCTCCTTTTACTCATCACTGTCGGGATCACAATCATCATTACTTTCTTATTTTTGGCTCTAAATGTTGCTGATGTTATCTGAGAAATCACTGCTTTTCATTCTATTACTTGCTCTGCCTCTTTGATAGCATTTGACATATTTTTTCATCGTGAAGGTATTTTTCTATGATGGCCTGAGGACAGCACTGTTTCGCCTGTTTTAGAAGCTTTTATGCAAGCAATATCTTGTACAACCTTTCTGGGATATAAAGTAACTATTGTTATTTCAGATAATGTATGGTTATGTTTGTATAATATGTCTTTCAGAAAATTATGATTCATATTGTGCTCTCCATCTTCAACATTTGAAATGTAAATTGCTATTATTATATTAGTTATATACTGTCCTACTATTTCTGTCATTAAATTTACAGCTTCTCAATAAAAGAATAGGTCATATTTCAAAGAAACAAAAACAATAAAATGCAGAGGTTGTTGCGAGCCTGGGACTGAAAAGAGAGTTGATGAAAGAAATCAAAATAAGAAAGTGAAATATTTAGGCCACATTCAAAGACATAACACTCTTGTAAAAACCATTCTGGAGGGCAGAGTTGAAGGCAGGAAAGCAAGAGATAGACAGGGATTCAAGTGAGAAGACATCAGGAGATGGACAAAGAGAAATCTGCCAGAGTGTACAACCAGGGTGAGAGGCGGAGAATTTTGGAGATCACTGCAGCCAACCTCCATTGTGGAGATGGCACTTGCTTATTTAACATGCTTTCTCTTGTGACGGGTTCAGTGCAGTTCGTCATTATTCCATTAGTGGTATCCCTTGGTGTTTGTATATCATGCACTCCAGTAAATAATGTTGTAAATTATGCTTCTGATACCCACGTGGTACATGCATGTTGAGACCACAGCATGGTTTCGCTTCACCAAAGCTAATTATCCTTTAAATATATTTTAATGTAGATTTTATCATACAGTTGTATCCGTGTATGTTTGTGTGCTGATGAAGGCTTTAGTCATGATGTACACTTTGTCACGTTTTACTGTTCTAGTAAAGCTTACAGATACTACTACACATTTTCTTTGACTGACTTCTGATTTTTTTTTTTTTTTTTTTCGCTTTCTCGCTCGATTTGAGCTCAAGCGTAGACCATACATATTACTACTAGTAGCACTGGACAGAAGTTTACATGTGGATTAGCTTTCCCAATTACCAATGTCCCTCACCATCAGGCAAAACTTGTAATTTACATCCCCAAGTCATGTACGAGAAGTCAACATTTTAGTCCAGCTGTCCAGTGTAGGGACTGAACCCCTTACCTCAGCATCAGCACAGCTGATGTTTAAGAGCACGCTTTCTTATCCATTTGGCCATGCTAACCTCCATTGCCTTCTGATAAACAGAACAGTTGGATTCTTTTAATGGCAAAATAAGCTAGTCCAAGCTATAGATTAATAAACTTTTTATTGCCAGCAATTTTCAGTTTGGTTGTTTACCTATCTTGTTCTTGTTTGAGCAATAAGCATGCATGTCTTATTTTCAAGCTTTTATTCATTCTTAGCATTCATTCTTCTGTTATTCTTACACCTTTTCAGATTACATGTTTAAGGATGCTGTTAACATTTACAACATAATACTCACTCTTGACTTAGTCCAAGTCTCTTCAGCGCATGCCACAACTCATCTAGAAAAACAATAAGTACAGAGATGTTCATAGTCTGATTTAAACACTTTTAAGTACCACAAAATCTTGAGTATAATAAGCACAAATTTTACTCATTTTTGCTCGCTGGAATTTGTATGCGTATTATATATGAGTACTAAAATATGTTTTATACTGAGAGTAAACTATATAAGCTTCTTTCTAGTGCGGGTGATGGCAAGGGAGTCTGAAAGTATCTAAAATGCTGCTGTTGTTATTTTTGTTTGTTATTATACTTTCAGTTTTGTAAACAAAGGTTTTGCTAAATAAAATTTGGAAAAAATTATGGTGTATTTTATACATGAATTTAAATTGTATATGAAAATTTTGGGGCTAATTCAAGCATGCATTTTATACATGACAGGTCTTAGTCAGATATAACTGAGCTACCGTATGACAGTTGATGGTACTACTTGCTTCTGTTAGCACCGAATGTTGGGGGCGCTTACCAAACCCAACACCACACATTGTGCCAACGGCTTCGGGCGGAAGAGCGCAATTGGGAGGGTACAAGCCTTATCCTGGTGTGAGGAAATGCAACCTAAAGACTAAATGTCATGGCAGGGCAGACCAGGCCCTAAGCCTTGGTTGGTAACTGGTCTAGGATCAAAGCTCCGACAGGCAGACAGTTAGAGCATTGCTTTGTTGATCCGGCAGCTTCTGCAGCTTGTCTTGTTCCAGATGTATTGGTGTCACCTTTCCTCTGGAGCAAACTAGACAAGCCAAGAGAGGGATCATGCTGCATGGGCAACACATGGTCTCTAAATTCAGCCCAGAATTTGTGTTAAGGAGAGATAACACCATTTCACAAACTATCGTCTGTCAAGACGGCAAGGTGCCAGTCAAGTCAATTATACATGAGATTTTGCAGCATATACAGCTACTGTCGCTTAAACAAACTAATAATCCATTGAACTTCTTAAATACTTACAAGCTTTTACTCAGACATAAAAGCACTTCAGTTCTCAACCACATTTTACAAAATGACAGCCTTAACAAGTATTGTACATTAAGAACGTGTTCATTTCTATGAAAAATGTTCAATTAAAACATTCAGTGTAGTAGACAGTAAAATGGTTGGTATATATATAAGTTAAGGCCAAAAAGATAAAAGCGCTCTCCCTTAAACTTTCTGTGAGAAAACAGTGGGGTAGAGGGTTCATCCCTTCGCACCAGTTGGATGCAAACGTTGACTTCTTGTTCAGAGAGCAATGACAAACTGCTAAATGTAAAAGTGTCTAGAAAATCAACTTGCTGACCGCACTGTCAAGGACACACATTTTTTTAGCACAACAATATATCTGGATACAACTTTGCCACTGGAATAATTTCCCCTCTGTAAGAGAAACTGTACAAGTCCTGCCAAATTGTTCTCTCTAACACAACATGATGATGATTCTTCTTCCTCTTTCTTTTCACAATACTTATTGTCTACATCTGTAAACCTGGAGAAACTAGATGACAGTCGCAGTTCTTGTTTGAAATCTCAGAGTTCAACATTCACAGGAGTTTAAATAGGCCAATAAGTTCCACATAATAATGTTGTAGGTAGTCTGATCTTGAATAATGTGCTTCGATGCTTGATACATGTGACCGCATGTAAACTGTACTAACACAAGTGGATTTTCAATTTGAAATCATGGCTCAGAAAGTATGGCCTTTGTGGTGTCACTGGCACTGCACTAACCACCCAGTTCGTACACCCTCTGTCTGTAACACCCTCCATATGTTACAACCTTCTTATTTCACAACAACCACAAAATGAGCTGGCTTATTACTGATCAAATTATCCAACATTTGCTCTTCTGTAATTAATACCATATTCCCCTGTCTGTCTTAATCATCAAGTGTCTTGCTGACTGGCGTAGGCGATAATGCTTCTCAACATCTTCCAATCTCCAACGGCATGTATCAATTCATTTGCTGACTCCCTCCATACCATGACACAAGACTGTCAAGAATTTTCACTTTTGTCTTCCTCTATCTCTCTTTCCAGCAAATGTTTCCAGTTGTCACAACATATTCCAGTTTTTGTCTTCTAATTATGTGGCCAAAAAAATCAAGACTGCCCCTTTCTGATGTTTGTGATAAGTTGTCTTTGCAACTTATCCTCCCTCAAAATGTCCAGACTACATTTTGGCTGTCCAAAGCCGTCTTAACTAATAAATAATCATTTGTCCCAAAGCAATTTCCGGCTAAGAGTCTGTGATGTGACAGCACCATCACATTTTGTGATTTTGTCAATCATTCCCTCACTTAGCAGGTAATGAGCCCAGGCTTCAAACTCACGTCCGACTGGCCTCATGACATTATCAGCACTACGTCAACATGCCCACTCCTGTCTGATGGCACGTAAACAGAATTAATTTACAATGTAAAACTCTGGACAAAGTCCAGAAGGTGTGCCATCTTACTCATCAAATGTCACGAAGTGTAGATGTGCATCATTCCAGCAACACTGGTTGTAAAGACTTCAGATTCATCGCCAATGATATAGCAAACCAAAGAAGAAGATCCCGACAGATATCCCTCCACATTTCACTTGAAACTCAGGTATCAAAAGGGTTGGAGTTCAGCAAGGCTGAATGGATAAGAGCACTTGTTCTTGAACATCTGGTGTGCTGATGCTGAGGTAGGGAGTTCAACGCAAAAAGCAGTCAATTGGACTAAAATGTTGACTTCTCGCCCCTGACTTGGGGACGTAAATTACAAGCACCTCTGAAGTCGTAGTGGTGGTGAAGAACACTGGTAATAGGGAAAACTAACACAAAGAGCACACACTGTAATGTATCTTCACTAAGCAATTGGTAGTAGTGTGCTAGTTTAATGTCATTAAGTGTGGTGTTCTATGGTCAGGTAATGAGATAGTGTATGGACTAGAGAGATCAGTGGTAGAAAAGGCAGGGACAGACCAAGAGAAATTAAGTTGGATGGACTGGGAAAGTGGCATGGAGGAATATCATAAATGGAAATGATCCACAATACCAGGGACTGAGATCTGCAGAGGTGCTTGAATACCTATGCCAGTTCACATGATGATGATGATGAAGTGTGTCAAGTATCCCGTCTCTCTGACCTTCATAGATGTCGTGTCGTTGCTAAGGTGCAGAGTAGCTTAGAGGTATCACACCCACCTCTAACTCAAGATCAATGAGAGGGCTTACGAATTTTTACAAAATAAAAAAATTATGGTATGCTTCTCCTTGATCCTGGAGTAGCGGATTGGACTCCTAGTTGTTTTTTTTTGGATAAGTGTTAAAAATATGTTGCTTAGCCTAACATTCCCCTGGCAGTTGTTCACTGAGTAGGCAACATTTCTAAATAAGAAAACCTACCCACAAAAGGCCGGCTTAGCAGCGAAGGGGTTACGGGCACTGTTTGTGATTCCCGAATACTGTGTTCGAAACACAGCTTCGCTGATTTTGCAGCAGACCGCCTTACGTTGGTTTTTTTTAATACAGTGAAAGCAATGGCAAACTACTGAACATAAACTTGCCAAGAGATCACAAACCAAAAAAATGCTGGGGTTGAGTGTGACGTCCTGGAAAGGATATGCAACTAACTAACCCACAAAAGAATATTTAAACTTATGTGATTCGGTATACACACATTCGTATCTTCACCCATGCAATGGAGTTTACATACTGAGATTCTACTTGTGTTATCTATGGGAGAAAACGGAGCGCCTGTGGAGATACCCACGTGTAACGAAAGTAAAATTGCACAAGCTAGAACTACTGCAACAAATTTAGGGTACAAAAGATAAAGATAGTCTATTAGCAGTTACTGCCATTGGGGTATGAAATGTTAGTTAGTTAGTTAGTTA
Source organism: Cepaea hortensis (assembly GCA_963921405.1). Classification (NCBI taxonomy): domain Eukaryota; kingdom Metazoa; phylum Mollusca; class Gastropoda; order Stylommatophora; family Helicidae; genus Cepaea; species Cepaea hortensis. Next base: position 45,169,757 of record OY992887.1, on the reverse strand, counting down.
GTACATCGAATCATTCAGTCCATAAGTGCTCAGATCCCCTCCTCAGCAAATCTCACAGCATGTAGCGGCTCAAGACACCAGTTCTGTGTTGGTTTATTACTCTTCTTTGGCTTCCTGCGTAGTGTTCTTGTTTGGCCACACCTCTTTTAACTTGCAGTTCTCGCAGCCTGACCATGGTTGTAGATTCCCAGTCATCGCTTGGTTCTCATACACGACTTACTTCTCGTGGAGCATTCAGAATGTCTGACTGGTCCATGGTATGAATGACCATACGAATGTGTGAAATGTTGGACCTTCACATATTCTAGGTCATGAAATATAAGGTGGGGTGGCCAGCTTCTTTCCTTGTAGGCTTTCCTTCCCAGACAATTTCTAAAAACATTCTGAAAATTGCCTGGTATCCATTTTTATGAGGCTGTGTCAACCCTAAACTGGTCATAGAAAAAAATCATCTTATCTCTACAGAGGATTGAGCTCTAATCACTGTATTAACAGGCAAGCACACTAAATCCTTATGCCACCAAGGATCCTTTAGGGTGTGAGCATGTGAAATGAAATCATGTCCAACTATTCTCTGTATGACAAAGTGATGGGTTCTTAAAGGAAGAAGAGATGTTTCATCACAACTTAACAAGCGAACGAAAGAAGAATCACAACTTACCCTCAGTAATCACATTTCCATTCATGAAGATGATGTTTAGAATAACAGAAACAAGACCCATTTTAGCACTCTCTTCCTCTGACCTGTTTAAAAACAGAACCAGAATAATTATGATAATGATGAATAAAGAATTTGAGCGCATAACAAGAGACAACAAAAAGTGACATCTTCATGAAATAGTCATTAATATTATTACAGAATGTGTTTTTTTCATTTTTTAAATTCCTAATTCATAGTCAAAATGAATTAAATTTGTAAATATATCTTAACAGAATTAATACAATTTGTAAACAAGTCTTTGCAGCTGGTTAGTTGCATGTAAATTACAAGACATTGCAACCAACCCCAGCATTTATTGCCTATATGTGATTTACTAGGCAGTCATTTCAGTCATTTGCCATTGCTTTCTAAGCAGTCAACGCCACATACCATTCAGATAAATGTCTGCTTCCAAATCGCCATAAGCTGATTTCAAACCCTCGACTCGGTAAGTCAGGGAATTGTGAAACTGCAGGTCTCACTATCCCCTAAATCACAGTGCTGTTAACAGGCATTTTAATATTCACAACTTTTAAGCAATAAAAAGGTAAAAGTATCCCACAGCAACAAGCAATGCTTAATCCAAGGCATGGGCGTTGTATGCAAAAATTCTACTTTGTGAGCTACCAGAATTAAAGTTGTCAATGAGCCACATTTGACTTTATTGTAAATTCTGTCTGCTACTTGCGCGTTGAGACAAATGTGTGTGCTGTGATAAAAATATGTACCCTAGGGACTAAAAAATGTGACTGCTAGCGCAGCATAGAGCTAGCACTGGCAACAGCTATGGGATACGATGTAAAATTGATGTGGCCGCGAGCCAGGTACAATACTGACCAAGACTTCCATTGCCTTCCCACAAGGCATTCTGGAAACAGACTAGTCTGACTAACAAAGACAAGATCAAGCACAACCTCCACTGTGATAGAGGAGGACTACAAACTTTGCTTATTTGTAATTGTTTTAGCCTTTCTCCATGTTTCTGATCTATGTGGTAGCAGTTGCTTAACATTTGAGTTTAACATTCTAAGTGTGGTCCTAAACTTAATGTCCTCTTACTCTCACAAATGTCCTAGTATAATGAAACTCCTCTTGCTTTCTGTATTATTCTACCTTTATCTGATTCTTTGTCTACTAAAATATGTGTATATGTGTATGATTCCACTTCTTGGAGTGAGGTTCCACCAAGGAGATTTGGTTATTACTTGCTTGATTTATTCTCATTATCTTTGTCTTTTCCTTATGAATGTGAAGACCTAATTATTCTGACCTTCCATTGAGTGTGTTTAATCAATTTTGCATCTGATTTCATGGAGTTCAGCATGGCCAAATGAATAAGGACGCTCGTTCTTAAACATCCGGTGTGTTGATGATAGAGGGTTCAACCTCAACACCAGTCTGATGAACTAAAATAAAATGTTGACTTGTCGTCCTTGACTTTGGGAGGTAAATTAAAGTACTTCTGAAGTCAGAGTGGGTTCGCCTGATGGTGAGGAACACTGGTAATCAATCAATCAATCATGTGCCATGCCGGAAAGCGTGGGCGGTCATGACTCGCCATTTCACTCAATCACCATAGTCGTGGATCAGCTCAGTGTTCCTGTCTCGTCCATGCCACATGGCCAAGCCATCCAGGTATTCTCCTCTCGGTCTTCCTCTTGGTCTGTTCCCCTCGATCTTGTCAGCTGTCAATAACTTCTCCAATCCATTTCTTCTCATAACATGTCCAAAACATTTTGACTGTCTTCGTCTAATTTCTCTAATCAGTCTACGATTTTCGTGTGTCTCCTGTAGTACTTGGTCATTGGTTTTTCTATCTGTCCATGGTACTCTTTGCATTTTCCTCAGAAACCACATTTCCGTAGCCATCAAATGTTTTTCAGCTGGACTGCTCATTGTCCAAGTTTCACATCCATACAAAAGAACAGGCTCTACGTACCCCCTAAACACTCTTTTTCTCGTTTCAATTGACATCTTTTTATTGGTCAGAATGTTTTTCATCTTGCTAAAGGCTACTTTCGCCATGGCGATTCTTGTTCTAATCTCTTCAAGGCATCTCCCATCAGTAAATTTCCCACTGGTAAATGTGAAAGCTAATCCACATGCACAAATCAGTCCAGTGTACTAGTAGTAGTAGCATGTGTATGGACTACGCTTGAGTTCAAAGTGAGTGAACATAAAAACAAAAACAAAGATCTGACTTCATGTGTGGGACAGAAAGACAACGTCGTCAGGAAATATCTTCTTCTTCTTCTTCTTTGCGTTCATCCGGAGTTTTTTTTTTTTTTCCAGATGTGATTGCAGTGTGTCTAGTTAGGCACCCTTAGATCAAAACCCTCAGGCCAACACATCCGACTTTTAGCATGCTGTTTTGACCAGGTTAGCATTCTTGGGAGTCAGAAAATATAACTTCCATGTGTCCCTTATTTAATTAAAGCTATAAACATTTAGATACAGAAAGGACTTTTTTAAGTTACAGGCAGAATTTGTACTTCCAAGCAAACCTATCTGTAACACTGTCCGTTACACAAAGAACCCTAATTATTTAGAAGAATGTCATCACATATCCACAGATAATTGTTCACAGTTAGACTCACCATATAATCAGTTTCTGGTCATCACTGTATGAAAGTTCATTCACTAGAATGTACGCACCCTTTAGTTTGTCTCCAAGTTCCACAACTTTAAAGCCAAATATCTGAATGAGATTACATAAAATCGTTAAATCTAATAACATGCTGTATCTGGTTACACAAGACAAGATCTACTCTCGATTTATGAAGAAAATGTCTTCTAGGCATAGTTCAGTGCAGTTAAATGACATCCAGTTTCTTATATTATTAGACTGGTCATTATACTGTTATACAATTATTTTTATTATGCAATTTAATATATAACTAAACTGCATTTTTTAGACCCGGTTTATCTTCCTTTTAATTCTGACAGAGATTTTATGGAGTGCAGTGTTGGTCAGCTCTGGTTCGCTGGCTCTGATGTCAGCAGAAAAGCTAAATCATCTACATTCATCTCTTGTGATACACCTATCATCATATATTTTCATATATGAATTCATTATGTAGAAATATTTAAAAATCATTAGATATAGACAACTAACATTCTGAATAATTGATAACTTAATTTCAACATTTTAAAAAGTAGCTATTATTAAGATCTTTCTGTTATTTCATTCATTTTGTCTCATTATTTTTATCTCTGTTCTATGTGCATGCTTCACACATGGTGGTATTAACAGACTAAGATATTCCATTAACCTATCACTGCAGGGGTGACCTTTTGCTCTGTTTGCTAGGTGCTAGCACTCATTGTGGGACGACTTGTGATAATCTTGTCATATGACCAAGCCATCTGATTAACTATTTTTAAATGTTAAATTTGGTGCTCTTCCCACTTTCTTCCTTAAATCAGCTTTGTCTTTTTTCTTAACATTAAGAGTTTGTCATGGGTATTTATGTTACTCTCTAACTATAGACACTGTGTCAGGAAAGTGTTGAAACAATGAAATTTACACTAAATATATTTGCTCATATTTATAAGTAAGAGCTCAACATGGCCACAGAGAAACAAGGCTATCAGTTCAACTGAGTGTCTCCAAATGATGAACATGCAGGGCATAAACTGTCAATGAAATTCAGTATATGTAGTGTACATCCTTCTGTTCCACACATTTTGGGCGCTATGAATACATTCCCTGTATGTTAGCACAATTACCAGCTGGCCAGGTGATCCTTGATTCCAATCTCACTCTGGGCAGATTTCCATGATCACATAACTCCAAAAATGACCATATTCATTGATTTTAGTTGTATGTCTTTTACATGTCATTGCACTTAACCTCAGTATATATTGGCTGCTCATGATTTACTCAGCAAGTTTAGTTCAATAGTTTGCCATTGCTTTCTAAGCAGCCGACATCTCTTACCATAAAAATCAATGAAACCCGGCCTACGTGTAAATCCCCCACAGCTGATTTTGAACACGCGACTCAGTATGCCAGGAAATGAGAGAACTATGCATCTTACAATCCCCTAAGCCACAGATGCCGCCACTGACAGTGTGAGTACCAGAAAATTTATATGGTAAGTTAGTTGCATATCCTTTACAGGACATTGCAGAAAACTCAAGCATTTCTTGGCTGATCATGATTTCTTGGCAAATTTACGTTCAGTAATTTGCTATTGCTTTCTGAGCGGCTGCACTCAATCCTATGTAAGGGAAAATAACGCAAGGTGGTCTGCTGCCAAATTGCCACAGCTGTGTTTCAAATGTGGTATGCAGAATTACAAATTGCGTCCGTAGCCCCTTCACCACAGAGCTGGGGTATATGGTAAGGTGACCAGTAATATACTGACCATATCCCTTGAGTGCCATTTGGTCAAGAAAATATGGCCTGTCATGTGTTCCCGATATGCCATGATAGCATGGAAATGGGATTTTCTTTTTCACCATTATAATGAGGCTGCAAGCTCGATTTGGGGAAAAACATGATCAATGCAAAAGTAAAGTGCGTTTGGATTGACTTTATAGAGAGAAATTAACTGCAACTTGACCGCAAGTTCTGATGGTGTCAAATGACTAGTAATAAATAAAGTGGATAGTACCGTAGTTATAAAATATAACTGCTATATTATGAAAACTAATCCTGTACAAACGTCTGACAGTTTTTCTGATGCCTTCGCCAAAATAGCAGGGAAGGATTTGATGCTGTCTGCCAATATCTTGTTGATATCTGAGAATTAAAAGTCAAAGAATATTTATTATTTAAACAAAAAAGTCATAAATAAGTTAGACCAGTGGTTCTCAACCGGTGGGGAATTCCCCCCCAGGGGGGAATTTTAGGGTTTCCAGGGGGGGGGAAGAAGATCATTTCAAGATCGCATTAATACAAGAATCGATTACTTGCTATTCCCTTCATACTTTACAGTTATGCACGTCTCATCCTTCTAAAATTCATTTTATAAAGTAAGTAGACCCACAAATCACATTTTATGTGGATGTTTAGACCTGTTTTAACATATTTACCTTCCATTTTTACGTATACTGTGTAGGGGTGGAGGGATTTTTAGGTAGGAAATATGAAAGGGGGGGGGGGGGGGGGGGGTGACGTTCTGAAAATATGGTAAAGGGGGGCACGGGCCAAAAAAGGTTGAGAACCACTGAGTTAGACAATGTATTGTCTGCCATTGTTCACTGCATCATGTCAGGTGCATAATACACAGCAATATATCATATGAGGTGAATAAATAAATCCTTCTCTGAGTGAAATACATGACACACGCACACACACACAGTCACTAACTATGAATACATAATTATGTATTTCTGATAGAAAAGGATTCATCTATTTTATTCTTATATCTCTGTGCCTCAGAACAGGACAACAGATAACACAATCCCATATATACAAAATTCAAGTTTGACAAATCAGCCATGTGCACATGGTGTTTCGCCACAGACAGCAGATCACATACTCCAAGACTGCCCAAAACATGACATATCTTGGTAAATCTTCTTGCCTGGTGACACAATAGTGGAAGATAAACTCTGTGGACCACTGAGTGAACTAAAAAAGACAGTGAAGTTAATTCAAGAAACAACATTGCAGATACAGACAAATTTCAAACGAACGAAAGAAGGAGAAAACTTCATGTATCTAAATCTGCAGTATGCACCTGATGAGATGTTTGCGTGTTACATAGAACCATTCTAACATATGGCTGTCAATCCTGGACAATTAGTAAACAAGCACAAAGGCTAGGGAAAGTAAACCCAAACAAGCTAACAAATACCTGCTAATTTGTTGGTAGACTGAGGAAAATCAAAAGCTTGTGAAAGCAAACTCAAAATACACTTCTTGAAGTCAGATGAACTGAGCCACAGGCTTGACAAAACAGTGCCATACAACTTACTTGATAATGACACCAGATGGCAATAGGCGCTAGCTGACTGATGATTTCTTTGGATATATTCAGACTGACATATGAAGGTGTATGAAGAAGGAAGAGAAGAGGTATTGTTTGAGATGGTGAACCATTATTACCCATGCTTGCCAGAATAGCACATGATATGTTTATATGAACTATATTGTGTATGCTAAAATCAAAACCTGATTATTTCTGCTTCATAAACCCTGCATTGAATTCACACAGAAACAACAAATAAAGTCCTTCAGACAGCTACCCCTCTGCGCCTACAAGACTAAGACTCCATCAAGGACATAATAAACAAACCAACATGTGCAGTTGTTCAGGCAACATCTGACACAAGATTAAAAACTCCTTCCTATGTTTAAAAGCAAATTTAGACCACAAGCCATTACCCACATGGGTCTAGAATCTAGATGATACACAGAACAAGTTTCAGCTGAGTTGTAGTGATACCTTTCTTTTTAACTGGAATTTTCCGCTGATCCATGACAAGCAGGTACTGTACCAATTCATTTGCCTGTGGATGCAAGAGATTATAATTTATCATTACAAATATCACATTATTAAAACTCTCTATTGTTTTTATCTAATACCATAAATAGCTAGCTAACACCAACACTGCTGGTGTTGGGAGTCGCAGTAGTGCAATGGCTAGCACGCTTGCCTGTTGACCTGACGTTCAGGTGCTCAAATCCTTTTTGAGGCAGGGATTTCTTGTCACCACCGTGGACACCCAGGCCAATCCATGGTACCAGGACATTCTCTGGGAAGCAAAGGTGGCTGGCATTATACTAACCACATTGGCCACTGAGTCTAAAGATAAGGGGCTAGCACCATATACTTGCTATGCCTCACGGTGGTGAGTACCGGCTTACCAGTATTTTTCCCAACAGTGGCCTTGAAGAGACCGGTGCCTTCAAGAGATTAGAACAAGAATCGCCATGGCAAAAGTAGCCTTTAGCAAGATGAAAAACATACTGACCAATAAATAGATGTCAATTGAGATGAGAAAAAGAGTGCTGAGGTGCTGCATAGAGCCAGTTCTTTTGTATGAATGTGAAACTTGGACAATGAGCTGTCAAGCTGAAAAACATCTGATGGCTGCAGAAATGTGGTTTCTGAGGAAAATGCAAAGAATATCATGGACAGACAGAAAAACCAATGACCAAGTACTACAGGAGACAAATGAAAATTGTAAATTGATTAGAGAAATTGACGTAGACAGTCAAAATTTTTTGGACATGTTATGAGAAGAAATGGATTGAAGAACTTAGTGACAACTGGCAAGATCGAAGGGAACAGACCAAGGGGAAGACCGAGAAGTAAATACCTGGATGGCTTGGCCACATGGTATGGTCGAGACAGGAACACTGAGCTGATCCACGACTCTGGTGATTGAGTGAAATGGCAAGTCATGACCGCCCACGCTTTCCGGCATGGCACATGATTGATTGATTGATTGAGTGGCTTAACTGGACTTTCTCCTCAACCAATATGGCTCCTGGCACAACCCAAGCTCATCAAATGAGCGCCAGAGATATTTCTGAGAAGGAAAGCCACAGTGGAAGGAAGCTAGTCACACCAACTCATAATGCAGTGACCTTGATTTTAAAAAAAGTTCAGTAGTAGCACATCCCACACCTGGGGCAGATTGTGCCATGAGATGACCTTTACTTTTAAAAGTACAGTTAACCCCCATAGCAAGAGTGTATCTTTGTATGTTGTTGTTGTTGTGTGTGCATTAGTATATGTATGTTTGTATGTATTCAAGTGTATGTGTGTTCATGTAATAAATGTGCTTTCATACAGACTTTATAATACGTGTAACATATGCTATCATTGTCAAAATAACATTTAATTGCTCTTTGACTTATACTGTACTTTTGATGGAAGGCGTGTTCTTGGAAGAAGAGTCAACCTTGTGCATGAAAGTACATGAGGCAGGAGAACTAACAAAGGATCAAGAATTTTTTCACTAAGCCGTGATGAGGGTGACTTTCTGCAAATCCCCTCGAGACCGGGACTTAAATAAATTGTACATGGACGTCCAGGTCCACCCAGCCTAAAACAGGCACCAGGAAAGGTTCTGGCAAGTTGAGGCAGCTGTCATGCTACTGACTACATCATCTACTGACTGCGATTGGTCTATACAAATATGGAGCTAACAATATATACTCAATGTATCCTGAAGCATGCATGAGGGTCTTTTAGTTTACTGACTATTTAGTCTGCATTTCTTAGAAGAACCAAACTGTTAATGGTGAATCTGTTAAAATTGTCAACTTCATTCCAAGTGTAACTTAGAACGGCATCCATTTTGCAGTGAAAATAGATGTACTTCATCCACAATTTCAATTGTGTATCGTATATTCCTACTCCTAACTTATTATCTTCTCTAGTAACTGATGGGGTTGGATGGCTGCAATTGCTTTTTCCTGGTGTTAAAAAATGCAAGATATTCATAAAGAAGGTGACTAGTTGTGTCAAATGGGCGAAAGCAAAGTCTGCATGCTGGAAACTGATATGGTTTAAATGGCGATTGACTGGCATGCACCATTTGAAACGGTAAAATTAGAAGATGGATTACATAGTATTCAAATGCTTCATCAAATGAAATTAATGTTCACCCTTGAAGGAAAAAAGTGTATAATTCTTTGTAAAAGTTCTAGTAACTATTCCATTACAGCTCAGTGGCTGTTCATTTAATAATTTTATATACATTGTTTTTAACCTCCCACCCCTCACTTATCATTTTCTCACTGCTCTATCTGGTCCTCACCCCTTTCTTTACCCTGTACCTATCCTACTCATGTATTCACCCATTCCTATTTCTCCTATGTCACTTCCTGTCAGCCGACCCACAGAACTCCAGTGCTTAAGGATCACTCAAGGTTTTGTACTTGAAAATTCATATTTGATTTTTATACCTCAGTTTGTAATCCTGCATACTCCATTTGAAACAAAGGTGTGGGCAATTTAGCAGCAGACTACCTAATGTTGGTTGTTTTATTAAATAGTATGCATGCTGGTCATTCAGAAAGCAATGGCAAACTACTGAACGTAAATTTGCCCAGGAATCACGAACAGCCAAACAATGCTGGGTGTTGACTGCTATGTCCTGTAAAGAATATGCAACTAACATAACTTGAATAATGAAGATACAAACAATAGATTGCAAGATTTATTGCCTGGCATATTTCACTGCATCTCGTCAGGTACATACTGCAGAATTCACACAACATAAAGTAAAGTAACTAGATAAATCCTTCAAGCTGAAATATACACATGTTCGCACAGTAATTTCAACTGTCTACCATGGTAATTTTAAACTGACTATCATGTCTTTCTGTTTGCACAAAAATGGCCTATGTACATTAATTGTGATGGCTTCTGCGAACTTTAACAATCAACTTCGACTTGTTTGTGTGCAATCTATTGTTTGTGTCTTCGTTATCCAAACTAACTTAACTTCAGATAACTCCAGGACCTCAGCTACGTGACTTATTAAACATTTTTTTTAATGTATTTCTATCAGCGTCTTTTGTTGTTTGGTGCTGACCAAGGCTTTCTAGCTGCAGCATCCATTATGTCACTTGTGCTCATGCTTTGGTAAAGATGAACAATTTCACTTTCCATCTTTGTTTATTAACTCATAAATTGTATTTTAACTCAAGTTCATTTCATGATATATGTTTATTACATGTTGTTGTTGTTGCAAAGCTATATTTACTTTCTTCATTGTGACTGCATGGGCCAGTACTGAACTATACATATGAGGAGAAAAACATGAGTCCTCAAACTGATTCAGTAAACCAGAATACGACCAACCTTCTTGTCCACATCGACTTGTGGTTTGACTTTTTCATGTGCTTGTGAAGAGCCAGCTCTCTGACTTGAAGGACTGACCTGATTTTAGACAACACAAAAAATGCATTAACAGCAACTTGTTAGTTACATTGGTATTAAAGACTGCATAATAGAGACAGCAATTCCAGGAACAACTTTCCATTAATTTCATTGTTATATAATAGGCAATAATTCCACAATTACCTTTGGTTAAAATTTATCATTGTTATATAAGAGACAAATGTTCCGCGGTTAACGTTCCCTTAATTCATTCTTATAGTAGTGAAAAATATTCCAGTCAACTTTCCTTTAATTATATCATTGTTATATTAGAGGAAAATGTTCCAGTCAACTTTCACTTTCCTTTATTATATCGTTATATTAGAGGTAAATGTTCCAGACAACTTTCCTTTAATTATATCAATGTTATATTATAGGCAAATGTTCCAGTCAACTTTCCTTTAGTTATATCATTGTTATTTTAGAGGCACCCCGGGAAGGTTAACCCGGTCAACAAATGCCCGCAGAAGTCGGATGTGTCGGCCTAGCGGCGCAAGAACGCAGCTCTGCTGTAAACAGGCACAACGCAATCACGTCCGAAAAAAACTCCGGATGAACGCAGAAGAAGAAGAAGATATTAGAGGCAAATGTTCTGGTCAACTTTCCTTTAGTTATATCAGTTATATTAGAGGAAAATGTTGCAGTCAACTTTCCATTAGTTATATCATTGTTATATTAGAGGAAAATGTTGCAGTCAACTTTCCATTAGATATATCATTGTTATATTAGAGGGAAATGTTCCAGTCAACTTTCCTTTTGTTATATCATTGTTATATTAGAGGAAAATGTTCCAGTCAACTTTCACTTTCCTTTAATAATAACACTGTTATATTAAAGGTAAATGTTCCAGACAACTTTGCTTTAATTATATCATTTTTATATTAGAGGAAAATGTTCCAGTCAATTTTCTTTTCGTTATATCATTGTTATATTAGAGGAAAATGTTCCGGTCAACTTCCCCTTAGTTATATCATTGTTATATTAGAGGGAAATGTTCCGGTCAACTTTCCCTTAGTTATATCATTGTTATATTAGAGGAAAATGTTCTGGTCAACTTTCCCTTAGTTATATCATTGTTATATTAGAGGAAAATGTTCTGGTCAACTTTCCATTAGTTATATCATTGTTATATTAGAGGAAAATGTTCCGGTCAACTTTCTCTTAGTTATTGTTATATTAGATGAAAATGTTTCAGTCAACTTTCCATTAGTTATATCATTGTTATATTAGAGGAAAATTTTCCGGTCAACTTTCCCTTAGTTGTATCATTGTTATATTAGAGGAAAATGTTCTGGTCAACTTTCCCTTAGTTATATCATTGTTATATTAGAGGAAAATGTTCCGGTCAACTTTCTCTTAGTTGTTATATTAGAGGAAAATGTTCCGTCAACTTTCTCTTAGTTATTATATTAGAGGAAAATGTTCCGTCAACTTTCCATTAGTTATATCATTGTTATATTAGAGGAAAATGTTCTGGTCAACTTTCTCTTAGTTATTGTTATATTAGAGGAAAATGTTCCATCAACTTTCCATTAGTTGTATCATTGTTATATTAGAGGAAAATGTTCCGGTCAACTTTCCCTTAGTTATATCATTGTTTTATTAGAGGAAAATGTTCTGGTCAACTTTCCCTTAGTTATATCATTGTTATATTAGAGGAAAATGTTCCGGTCAACTTTCTCTTAGTTATTGTTATATTAGAGGAAAATGCTTCAGTCAACTTTCCATTAATTATTTCATTGTTATATTAGGGGAAAATGTTCCGTCAACTTTCCTTTAGTTATATCATTGTTATATTAGAGGAATGAATGAATCACTGAAAAACGAGAAGTAGGTTGAGAGCTTTACCAAAGTACAACTACAAAAAACAATGAACGTTGCGGCCAAAGCCTTCGTCAGCACAGAACAAACAAACAAAAATCGATTAAACTAATACACGATCAACACTTCATGAATGTCTAAATATCAACTCATCTGTGTCCGAGCTTGAGACGGCTATCCACGGCTGGAATGGAACGGATGTTGTGTTAAAGGGGGTCAACTGCCTAAAGGTCAGTATAGCCAGAAACTCGGTGATTGGTTAATTCAACCGGTGAGGGAACCCGCGCTAGGGGGGATCGGGGTGCGCCCAGGAGAGCGAATGGAAAAATATGGATGTGTAACTCTGAGGCGATGTAACGGATGCAGTACGCAATTCCGCCAAGTTCGAAACGCTGCTGTGGGCAATATAGGTGCAGGCCAGCAAGCGTTTGCTATCAAAAGGTAGCACAAGTGACGGTAGTTCAGAACGCAATGAGAAACGACCCCATGCAAACAACCAAGAAGTCACAGAAAGCAGAGATAATGCTGGTGGTGACTCCCACATCCTGCGAAGGACTTACAACTAGCTATGAAGTTGACTATAAGATAGCGGAGATGGAGGGGGGGGGGGGGGGGGGGGTTGTGGATAAGGGGCGTAGGGGATTTAAATAAAACTGTGTTGGACATTGAGGCCGTGAGGGGAAAGTGAACCCAATTGGAAGATAAGACGGTTTTCCAATGTCTTACGATCGCATTCGTGAGATGTGCACGATTTTATCGCCGTAACACGTATGTCGGCAACCCCACAGTGGTCGGAACTGTTGAAGTGTAGGGGTACCGGTTTCTTGGCACCACTGTCGATATCGGATAAATGTTGTCTAAATCTGTCCGCAAGACGAAGGCCCGTCTCTCCAAGATACCTCATGTCGCAACGTGTGCAGATGATCGCATAGATGACTTTGCGACTCGTACATGAGAAACCCTCCCGGATGTGGAAAGTAGTCTTAGGGAAAGTGAGACTTGTGGTTTGAAGGACATATGGACAAGTTTTACAACGAGATCGAAGACATGCAGTTGTGCCAGGAAGAGACTGATGGGATTGTGATAGAGTGCTATGAACCAGCACATCCCTCAGGTTACGATCACGCCTGTATGCCACAAGTGGGGCTTCTGAGAAGACACCGCGAGTGGCCGAGTCTGCCTGGAGGATGGGTAGATGCTTCATGAGAATATTCTTGGCAGCAATATTATGAGGATGGTAGGTAAGTGAGAGAATAGGTCTACTATTGCGTGGTTTCGGCCTGGAAGAGAGAGCCTCGGCACGACTAATAGACTGGCAGCGGGAAAGAGCTGTAGACAGAACATTCTCCGGGTAGCCTCGAAGGCGGAAGAAATCCAACATTTCGTGGGCTTTTTGACGGAAGTCGTTATCATGACAAAGCCGTCGGAGACGTAGCAGTTGTGAGAAAGGAATGGAATCCTTGCAAGAGGGAGGATGGGAGGAGGTGTAGAGCAGGAATGCATGTGAGTCAGTCGGTTTATAGTAAACCGTCGTGCATAGGCCAGCAGAACCTAAGGAAACTGTTATGTCTAGGAAATTAACAGCCGACGAGGAAATAGTGGAGGTGAGTCTGATGCTAGGATGAAAGTTAGAGAAAAAGGCAATGAAGTCCTGGAGTTCAGACAATGGCATGTCTGAAACACCAAAACAGTCAACGATATACCTCCTATAGAGTAATTGGAATAGACATCAACTACCGTATGGATGGAAAGTTATTCAATCTCAGAAGGCTGAAAGCTAAAACCAAAATTAACAGCGGCACCGTCAGAGAGCTCCTGTTTGCTGATGATTGCGCTCTATACGCCAACTCAGAGGCGGACATGCAACATAATGTTTCAGCTTTCTCACATGCCTGTGCCAACTTTGGGCTCAATATCAACTTGGAGAAGACTGTAGTTATGTACCAGCCAGCTCCAGGGAATAATCACACTGTGCCGAATATCAAAGTGAATGATCATAGACTAAGTGTTGTGGACAAATTCACCTATCTTGGCAGCACCGTGTCACAAGCTGCCACAATCGATGACGAAGTGAATGCAAGAATCTCCAAGGCCAGTGCAGCCTTTGGCAGACTGTACAAGAATGTATGGGACAGAACTGGAATAAGCCTGCAAACAAAGCTAAAAGTCTACAAAGCAGTTGTATTATCCACACTGCTATATGCTTGTGAAACCTGGACTGTCTATCAGCGACACGCTAGGAAATTAAACCACTTCCACACAGTCTGCCTAAGGAAGCTACTGAAGATTAAATGGCAAGACAAGATTCCAGACACTGAAGTCCTAGAAAGAGCATCCATGCCCAGTATCCACACTCTACTGATGAAGAATCAGATTCGCTGGGCTGGTCACTTGACTCGCATGCCAGATCACAGGCTCCCTAAACGAATTTGTTACAGCGAACTGCGTTGTGGTAAACGCTCCAAAGGTGGCCAGAGGAAACGTTTTAAAGACACTCTGAAAATGTCACTGAATGCTTTTGGAATTCATCATGACACCTGGGAGGCTGCAGCCAGAGACTGAAATTCGTGGCGTGCATCATTACACAAGGGTGCAGTCATATGTGAGGCAACCAGGACTGCAAGAGCTGTGAAGAAAAGGCAGGACAGAAAACCCACTGCAGGAAATCCTCCTTCAGAGACGTCAAGCATTCTTTGCCCACATTGTCAAAGAACATTTCGAGCCAAAATAGGCCTTATCAGCCATCTTAGAACCCACGGCTCCACACCTTCAACCCCACTGGATGAAATGAATGGTCATTATCATTCTTGATGGATAAACAACATAACATAGAGTCATATACCTCCTATATTCTCGTTATATTAGAGGAAAATGTTTCAGTCAACTTTCCATTAGTTATATCATTGTTATATTAGAGGAAAATGTTTCAGTCAACTTTCCATTAGTTATATCATAGTTATATTAGAGGAAAATGTTTCAGTCAACTTTCCATTAGTTATATCATTGTTATATTAGAGGAAAATGTTCTGTCAACTTTCCTTTAGTTATATCATTGTTATATTAGAGGAAAATGTTCGGTCAACTTTCCTTTAGTTATATCATTGTTATATTAGAAGAAAATGTTCTGGTCAACTTTCCATTAGTTATCTTCTTCTTCAGCGTTACGAGCCATTGAGGTTCTTTGCTGCAAATACAATCCGTCTCCATTCGTCTCTCTGGTGGACCTTCTCTTGCCAGTCGTTGATTCCAAGTGCTTGTAGGTCTGTATATGTATTATCTCTCCACCGCCTTCTTGGTCTACCTCGGGGTCTACGGTCATTTATTTCCTGAGTGTAAGCGAGTTTTGTTTCCCTATTATCTTCCATTCTTTCTATATGCCCCAGCCATTGTAGTCTATTAGCCTTCATGATACCAGTGATTAGCGGGGACTTAAACAGATCATAAATGTCTTTGTTACTTCTTCTTTTCCACTCTCCACTTTGTGTATCCCTAATGGGTCCAAAGATGCGTCTTAAAATTTTGTTCTCAAAGGTTTGTAACAAGGCTTCGTCTCCTTCCATTAGTTATATCATTGTTATATTAGAGGAAAATGTTTCAGTCAACTTTCCATTAGTTATATCATAGTTATATTAGAGGAAAATGTTCCGTCAACTTTCCTTTAGTTATATCATAGTTAGAGGAAAATGTTTGAGTCAACTTTCCATTAGTTATATCATTGTTATATTAGAGGAAAATGTTCCGTCAACTTTCCTTTAGTTATATCATAGTTATATTAGAGGAAAATGTTCTGGTCAACTTTCCATTAGTTATATCATTGTTATATTAGAGTAAAATGTTCCGTCAACTTTCCTTTAGTTATATCATAGTTAGAGGAAAATGTTTGAGTCAACTTTCCATTAGTTATATCATTGTTATATTAGAGGAAAATGTTCCGTCAACTTTCCTTTAGTTATATCATTGTTATATTAGAGGAAAATGTTTCAGTCAACTTTCCTTTAGTTACATCATTGTTATATTAGAGGAAAATGTTTCATTCAACTTTCCATTAGTTATATCATTGTTATATTAGAGACAAATGTTCCAGTCAACTTCCCCTTAATCATACCATTGTTATGTTACAGGCAGCAGGTGCATCACGAAGTTGATAGGGAGCTGCACTGCTAATGTCATGAGCGCAGCAGAACAAGGGTTTGTGGTCATTTTTAGTTAAGAAAAGAATGGCCACCTATTCCTTGGTGCATTAAGGCCTATAAAATATGATAGCCCTATCACATTACAAACCCATAGCGCAGGTCCACATGGCCGAAAGGATAAGAACGCATGTTCTTAAACATCCGGTGTGCTGATGCCAAGGTAAGCGGTTCAACCCCTTAACTGGAAAGCTGGACTAAAATGTTGACCTGTTGTCCTTGGCTTGGGGACATTAATTACAAGTACCTCTTAAGTTTGCCTGATGGCGAGGGACACTGTTAATAGGGAAAGCTAACCCACACACATAATTCAGTCCATCACTACTATAAGTAGTGTGAATGGACTATGCTTGAGTTAAAAGCGTGCGAGCAAAAAAAATAACCCATAGCAGGAAACTGCTTCAGGACAAATTTATTTTTTTAAATATATTAGAAGCAAATATTCCAGCCAATTGTCCCTTAGGCCTAACTCTTTCAGTTCCAGGTCACTGTGGATTTAACTCATTCTAATAAAAAAACACAACTCTCATACAGATATATGCACCTACTTCAACAGCAGAGGACGACGAAATTTAAGATTTTTACAACACACTACAAGACACATTAAATCAGATTGGTCATAATGATATAGCAATAATAATGGGAGATTTTAATGCTAAAGTAGGTGCAGGAAGAGCTGAAAATGAGAGACACGTTTTAGGAAAATTTTGATTAGGAAATAGAAATGATGCAGGTGACAAATTAATTGAATTTTGCACAGAAAATGAGTTGACGATAGCCAACACACTTTTTAAACAACATCCAAGAAGACTCTTCACATGGAAGTCTCCAGACAGTTTTACCAAAAATCAGATAGATTATATTTTAATACAAAGAAGATGGAGATCAAGCATAACATCTGCAAAAACCCTACGAAGTGCAGACTGTGATACAGATCATCAGTTATTAGAAGCAGATCTGAAATTAAAACTCAAAAAGCTTACCCGAGGACCAAGGCCACTTCGTTTTGATCTCACACAAATACCGGACGCATACAACATAGAAGTTAGGAATCGCTTTGGGGTCTTGATGTCTGTACAAGAAGAAATGACACCTGATGAACTGGCAGTACAAGCTAGAGATATCTTGATAAATTTCATTCCGACCAAGAAAAAGCAACTTAAGCCATGGATTACATCAGACACGTTAGAATTAATAAAACAACGAAGGGAGCTGAAACAGAAAGGAGATGAATCCGATAGCAGGATGAAGTATAAATCTTTAACTCGAGAAATAAGAAAGAACACAAGAAAGGACAAAAATCAATATATACAAGATTGCTGTACCAGAATAGAGCAATATCATAAGGCTGGAAGAGATTATGAAATGTTCAAGGAAATGAAGTTATTGACAAGAAATGTTCAACCTCAATTGAATGTTATCTGTGACAAGATGGGAAATACCTTAACAGAATCTAGACAAATTCTAGAAAGATGGCAGGAGTACTGCAGTGGAATGTATGATATGAGTGGCAGTGAGGATATGAATGAGATACATGAGCCAATGACAGCAGAGACAGAACCTGAACCCTCATTAGATGAAATTGCTTGGGCTATAAGGAACCTGAAGAATGGTAAATCACCTGGATGTGATGAGATACCAGCTGAACTAATTAAAGCAGGAGGAGAAGAAAGCATACACATATATCATGCATTATGTACAAAGATTTGGAAATATGGTATATGGCCAAAAGATTGGAAGAGAACTATCTTCATTCCACTACCAAAAAAGGGCAACCTGAAATTATGCACCAACTATAGAACTGTTGCCATGATAAGTCATGCAAGTAAAATTCTACTAAAAGTCATAATGCGAAGACTTAGTAAGAAAATGGAAGAAGAGATTAACGTAGTTCAAGCTGGATTTAGACAAGGAAGAGGAACAAGAGATCACATATTCAACATGCGTTTAATAATAGAGAAGAGCAGAGAATTTAATGTAAACCTATTCTCATGTTTTGTGGATTATTCAAAGGCATTTAACTGTGTACAGCATCAGAAACTTTGGGAAATCATGAGGAATATGGGCTTTCCTTCACATGTAGTACATCTCATAAAAATGCTATATCTAGACCAACAAGCAGCAGTTAGAATAGATGGCGAGACATCAGATTGGTTTGACATCAAGCAAGGAGTCCGTCAGGGCTGCGTGCTGTCACCCTATTTGTTTAACCTGTATGCCGAAAATATAATGAGAAATGTAAGAGATGATATAAACAGGGAGCCATATGATGCCCTAAATATCGGCGGTCATGACATACCAGAGATTCGATATGCTGATGATACAGTATTACTATCCACAACACAGAATGGCATAGAAAACCTAATAGCCTCAACACAATGGAATAGTGAAAATCACAACTTATATCTTAACATAGCAAAATCTAAGATAATGCATACAGATAAAACTACTATGGAGAAAGAAATATACATTAATGGGAGAAAATTGGAGGTGGTGGAAAATTTTGAATATCTTGGGTCATTGATTACGAATAATGGTGACACAATGAAAGAAATTAAACGGCGACTATCCATTGCTCTAAAAAGACTAAAACAGATGAATAAATTATGGTGTGGGACAGACAGAACTACAAAAATTAGATTTTTAAGAGCATGCATCTTTCCCATTGCAACATACGCCTGTGAGACATGGACACTTACTAAACAAGCTGAACAGCGCAAACATGCCTTTGAATATAAATGTTATAGACGAGTTCTAAGAATATCTTGGGTAAAGAAAAGAACAAATGCATCCATACTTCAAGAGTTGAATATTGAGGAGGGATGGCTATTAAAGACGATAAAACAAAGAAAATTGAAGTATTTTGGTCACTTGAAACGTCACGACAGTTTGGAGAGAACAATAATGGAAGGGTATATGCCTGGGAAGAGAGGAAGAGGAAGGCCAAAGAGAAGATGGGTGCAGGATGTGGCGGATGATCTCCAGATGGGTGTATCAGACGCGAGACATCTTGCTTGTGATCGAGAAGTTTTCCGGAAGGTTGTTATGGGAGCGAGGTTCTGCAAAGGACATGCTACTGAATGAATGAATGAATCAAAGCAGTGGTTATTTTAAATAATTTATTTTAAATAATAAACACCTGGGTTTACAGGGCTTAAAATAATAGCTGTATGGGACAGAAGGGTTAAAGAAGCATAAGGATAAAGTGGTTAATGTAACAAATGTATGGGACTTAAGAACATGCGCTATATTTTAAAGAACTTGTCCATTTGTCACTTTGTCAATCCATCTGGTTCTTGTCATTTTTACACATCTCCTTTGTAAAGAAGACTCAGGAAGTCAACCTTATGTTTATCATACCTTTCTATAGATAATCTAAATAAAGATGCTCATATAATCCAAGCTTTTAGGTTCTCAGGTGTTAATTAGAAACTGGGCATTTAACTTCAGTTTATAACCCGGTAATTAGGATTTTTCTGCACTCATTAAATTAGTATGGTCATTCCAACAAACAAAGTGTTTCATCACGAGAAGACATGCGTGCACAGATGGCAATCAGTTATTCGTGAAAATTAAGCCTTAAATGGAGCTTTTTTTCTCACCAGACCTTCTTAAGCTATATACATTTTATCATTAAACACTTGCATTAAACTTTACAACACTAACCACTTAATTTATCTTTAAACTCAGTCTCCACTCTAAAAAGCAGCTTCTAAATTATGCAGCTACACTTATCAGCATGTTTGTTTATACATTTCTGAATGTGTGTACCACAACAAATCAAGCAGAAAAAGAACAAATGCTATAGGGAAACAATGATGACCTCATCATAGGGAGACAGTCATGTTTATAAGGAAATTAAATCCTTGACTGGCTACTATTATTCAGATCCTTGACTGGCTACTATTATTCAGATCCTTGACTGGCTACTTCTTATTCAGATCCTTGACTGGCTACTATTATTCAGATCCTTGACTGGCTACTATTATTCAGATCCCTGACTGGCTACTATTATTCAGATCCTTGACTGGCTACTTCTTATTCAGATCCTTGACTGGCTACTTCTTATTCAGATCCTTGACTGGCTACTATTATTCAGATCCTTGACTGGCTACTATTATTCAGATCCCTGACTGGCTACTATTATTCAGATCCTTGACTGGCTACTATTATTCAGATCCTTGACTGGCTACTATTATTTAGATCCTTGACTGGCTACTATTATTCAGATCCTTGACTGGCTACTATTATTTAGATCCTTGACTGGCTACTATTATTCAGATCCTTGACTGGCTACTATTATTCAGATCCTTGACAGTGCTACTATTATTCAGTAGTATGTTAAGTAAAGGAACCGTTCACACGCCTTAAGGCTTTTACTTCCCAAGACATTTCCTGGGACCCATTTTAGACTGGGTTGACATGGGAGACCAGGTCAATCTTTAAAAATGTGCCCTGATGCAGACTGAAACCCATAATTACGAGCATCTAGCCGCTCCAAGAGTATTAAGTAGTAAGTTCTGGATGTAATTTAGCATTTGTGTCTACATTTCCAGGTTTTGTCCAACCTGATCAATACACTAGAGAAGCCACAACTGTAGTATTATCTCATCCAGTGCCCACTAGGAAAGATTAACTATGTCAACAAATGTCTGAAAAAGTTTGATGTCTTGGCCGAAAGGCGCAAAATATTGCAACTCTGTTGTAAACAGGTACCATGAAATTATGTCTAAAAATAATCCCAAAACAACCAAATCAAATAAATCAATTATAAGAAATATTATTAAAGAGATAATATTATTAATAGAGTTAATACCATTATAAAATTACTATTTTCTATTATAATTACTACAAATAGGAAATCCACAGCAAGTTAGTAGTTACTCCTGTGAATTTACTCACTGTATTTACAAGCCTCGTCTTTCTTACTTTCTTAAGATTTTTTTATTAAATGTTTATTTTATTGTTATTTATTCCTAAAACTTCAATGGCAAACTACTGAGCGTAATCTTGCCAAGAAATCAACAATCAGCTGACAGATGCTGATGTTGACAGCAATGTCATGTAAAGGATATGCAAACAACAAACAAACTAACAAACAATTACTTAAAATTTAATAAACTATTTCAAATTCTACCGGCTCGCCCACTGAGAACACTGTGCACTCACATCCAAGTCATCCATTTCATTCAATTGACATTGTGTCTTGACGAATCTACTCTTCTTTTTTTTTTTTTAGAATCTAGCAGAAATTATTGAGCATTCCCAATAAATTATTATTATCAACCATCATAATCAAGCAATTTCGACTTCACTACGATCTGTTAATAAATCTGAAATCAGCTGTCAGTTCTGTTTTCTTGAACGTCCCAAGACAGATCTGAGATGAAAACAGTTCAGATTTCCATCTTCAAAACAACACGCAGATGACCGCGCTAACATCTAAATTTAACTCTCTAACTACTAGTACACATCCTAACAAGTCCTTGGCAGCGTAAATTATAGTATCGTGAGTACTATTCTAGTCGAGTTTAATAATAATATCCAACTGATCTTCCTGCTACAAGTGAATTAGTTAATTAAATTACACACCTTCGGCATTATCGTTTGGTTTGAGGTTTGTCACAGGCTAGGCAGTTGTCCAAGATGCCAGGTTGAACTGTTATAAAAAGTAATATGGCTTATCTAACCGCCGTGTAAAGGTAGTTCTGTAGCAGATACTGCCGTTGGGAACGATGTGTAAAGTGTTAGGTTTACTCATATTCTAGGTCACGACATAAGAGGTGGCGTGGCTAGTTCCCATTCCTCGTCGTCTTTCCTTTCCAGACAATTCCCAAACAATTATGGGTCTTCTTCTTTCTCCCGTTATTCCCCATTGGGCCGACCTGTCCTAAGCTATCTCATGGAGCTTCATGTCCCCCAAATCCCTTAAGCTTAAACCCTGAGCAAGCCGCTGTGTGCACACGTTGAAAAACAAAATTAAAATAACGCTTGCATATTGTAATTTCATTTCAGTGTTGGTACTTTATAATGTAAAATCCAGATTCACGATGCTCAAACTATTACGATCTTCACATTCAAATTTTCTCCCTCCTTCTTCTTCAGGTTCCTGGTCTGTAGCGGATATCATTATTATCATCGTATCCACATTGTGGTCTAATCTAATAATATTTTGATTATAGTTTCATTAGCCTGTTTCAGGCAGTCGTCGTTAGTTACTCTGGCAGTCCAAGGAATTCGCAACATTCGTCTCAGGAACCACATCTCTGTTGCTTCTAATTTGTTCATTTACATTGCAAGATTCACTTAAGAAGAACTTAATGAATATTTGAATATCTCCCGATTTAGACCCGTCTTTCGGAAGAGTGCCTGGCCTAAATCTATAAATGGCCAGCCAGGTACGAATACTGTATAAAAATCATACGCTAAGCTTACGGTTTTGCATTTGTTTTAGCTAAACAATAGTAAAATTTGACAACAATTAAGTTGAAAAATTTGAAAATAGGCATATGCTATTATAAATTTTTTTTTAAATCCAAACTGATTTATGACGCCAAACTCAAACCTGTTTTAAAAAAACTAAATTTGTCAAATTTGGTTTTAAAAAAAAAGCCAATCTGGTCTACTGGTCAGTTATTTTTGAAGGATTTTTGTTGTTGTTTGTCGTTAATTTTCTTATAATTTTGTTAAGTTTAATTTGTTAGATTTCAGTTAAAGGGACAAAATTCTTGGCACTCTTCCGAATTCCGGTCCCAAATAGTTCCGCAGTGAATAGGTCAGGGGTAAGGGTTAGGGTCAGTGTTTAGTTAACAACTAACCCTAACCCTTAACCCCTGACCTATTCACTGCGGAACTATTTGGGACCGGAATTCGGAAGAGTGCCAAATTCTTGTTATTCGTGAGCACATAGGTGGTAAGTCAAATATTAAAAATAACTGGGATATTTTAAAGTTAGTGGTCTCTGTGAAACTTCAATAATCATGAGCAAGCAATTCAAGCATGAAAAGCGGACCATACCCCGTATGTCCGAGATGACCGACATTGCCGACAACAATGATACGTATGTCACCTTCTTTCGGGCGCTGATGGCCCTACTGGCCCTACTGTTGATTTGTTTTGTGATTAAAAAAGTATGCTGCCCATCACAGGGGCAGGGGCAGGGGCAGCACCCAGTTGACCCACCGGCGCGACAAGGTGTCGTCAATCGGTGGTACTGGTGCAGAAAGTGCCACTGCTATCATCAGTATCGAAATGACGGAAATGCAAATTGAAGTAAGTTAAGTATCTACAAATTCATTTAGATTTACGCCATTAAAATTTGTAAATTAAAACGGATATTTTGACAAAAGACAAAAGCATTTTATTTACTTTTAAGTTTTATTTTAATTTATAAACCTCTCATTTCATGCTTTAATATGAATAATAGTTTGGTAATTGTAAATTTAATGTAAATGACAATTTCACTAGGACGAAACAATGGGATATTTAACGTTAGCCAGAGGCATAGCTGTAAGGGAGGGGGGATGCAGTGGGAGCTGTTGCTCTCCTTGTGACCGATTTTGGGAAAGTGGCACTTAGTTCACTTGTGTTATAAACGTAATCCTGGGCATGTTTTATATGTGTAATGGCGCAGCTTTATACTCGCTCCACCTGTTGTTAGAAACTGATTATGCCACTGTTTAGAATATGTCTGTTACTGTTAGTATACTATTATTAGCCATCCACACATTGGTATTCTCATCCATGTGCAATATGCACCTTCTAGCATTATGCTAATGATATGCTGTTCAACCCTTCTTTGTTATAATGGATTATATAATGTATATTATTGTTAAATTAATAAACAAGTGACAAAATTTCCTAGATGCCTTGGAGAAATGGTTTTATAGAAGAATGCTGAACATTCCTTGGGCAGCCAGAAATAAGCAATCTTGACATTTTGAGTGAGACTAAGTCACTAAGACAACTTATCACAATCTGTGTGATAAGTTCTGTCTTGGATATCTAGACATTTTTCTTCAGACACAGCAGGCCTACCAGATCGTGGAGCATCTTCCACATTTCCCGTAGCAAGAAACTTATTCAATGTCTAACCATAATAATGCGATAAGAAGGTTGTTTATCTGGAAATCTTGCTATAAATTTTTGAACAACCACCCATGTGTATCAAGCGTCATTTTGAAACACTTGTTCAACCCAAAAAAATGCCTTCTTCCGTTGATAAAATCATTCTACATTATATTAATGTTTTTTTAAATATGAAATTAATGTTATAAAAAGTGAATGTAGACCCATGGTAGTTGTGGACATGAAGCATGGTCTGTTGTACAGAAGTCTTATTCCTGCACATATTCTAGCCCACATTGTAATGATGTTAGGGTGGCCAGTTCCCTTCCATGCCAAGTTTTCTTCCCAGACAATTTTAAAATGTATCCACATGATGAGACTGAGTCAAACCTAGACCCCTCTCTTGGCAGGTAAACACTAACCACTTTGTCATGGCAGCTCCACTGATGTTATAATGGCAATGTTTGCTTGCTTGCGTGCATTCGCTGGCTGTGAAGTCCTGTATGTCGGATGAAGACATCCTGTTGTCCAACATCAGTCTGATGTCATACCGGACTGTGGTTTGCATGAATATCCATTTTCCCATGTCTGGCTTATTGGTGTGCAGACTGGTGGTTCCTCCTCATGCAGGCAGATACTCTCCGACTTCAGAAGAATCAGCAATCCTACTACGTTAGCCAGGACCCTGAAGGGACCTGTTGCCTAGGATGCTCAACTAGGATGTGTTAGTAGGTCTTGGCCAGTATAAAACCTGGCCCTGGTGCCTTGGAAACACCTCTGCATCGCTCGGCAATGTTTAATTCTCATACTCCTATGACTATCTACCCACTAGTACCCACTAGTGTAGATGTCTTTTAGAACTTTTGTCAATATTTCTATTCCAAAATCACACAGGGCCTCAATTTCCTCTACTGTAATGGTGTCTGGACCGGGTGCCTTTCCTTTCATTATGCAATTAGTGCATCTTCAACTTCCGCTGCAAGTATTGGTGGACCCTCACCATTGTTTTGAATATGCACATCCAGTCTCCTATCATCATACAGCTCTTCCTTATATACCCATTTTAGGATGGTTTGACCTGGAAGCCCAGGTCAATTTTTGTTTTAATTTGAAACTACCAAGCTGATCGAACCCATAACCATCAGATCAGCAGATGAGTATCTAGCCTCTACACTACCAGTCTGTCCCCCACCTAGCCAGATAATTGTAGGCTTCCATAAATGTATCCGATAGCAGCTTCCTGTCATGTGTCAGTCATATGATAGGGACATCACATTTTGTAGGCTTGAATACATGGAGGAATATATGACCAGTCTGTCCCTCACTTAGCCAGATAATTGTAGGCTTGAATACATGGAGGAATATGTGACCAGTCTGTCCCTCACTTAGCCAGATAATGAGCGTAGGCTCATGACATAATTAGCACATATTCCTATCAACTCTGCTAACGCATGCACTGTAATAACTGTATTGTACTCAAGAAGCTGTGCATAGTCTGAATAATTAACAGCTGCAGTCTGGGAACTAATTACAACTTATAGCAATGTGGCAAAGCTGGAAACAAAATACAGTGTATTTTGTATCTTCCCAGGTTTTGAACCTTGCAGAGAACCCACTAATGACCCCCGCTGAAAGCTACACACCACCTGTAGCCAAGATAAGTGACAAGGAGCATAGAAAGCGACTAAGATTCTTGAACTTCACAAATGTCCGCCTGGATGCCTTCCCTGAAAGCATCTGTTACATGAAATTGCTTGTTGTTCTGAAATTAGCCAACAATAAGGTGAGTATGCTAGTGAACGGACTTGTGGGTGACAGGAACTTGGCAGCACCATCTTGATAATACACTTGACCATTCTTTGCAATCTGATTCAGACTTTCTTGGTGGTTCATTAGGCTCCCTACTCTTCCAGCATGGCTCCTTGCTGTTTTTGGCTGTTGCCCAAGCTGAAAATGCCAAATGAAAGGGACCCATAACGAGTCACGAGGAGACGTGTGGAATTCAATGGACATGATGAACTCCATTCCCAAAGAGGCCTTTTTGAAATGCTTAAAATAATGGGAGGACAACTGGGGAAGGTGCATAGTGTCCCAAGGAGCGTACTTTGGTGTTAAGAGGACAAGGTAATAAAACAATTTTGTGAATCCACTGGGATTTGAAGCTACAATCATACCGTTTTGAGAAACTTCCAACTTCAC
This sequence comes from Cepaea hortensis, assembly GCA_963921405.1. Lineage (NCBI taxonomy): Eukaryota > Metazoa > Mollusca > Gastropoda > Stylommatophora > Helicidae > Cepaea > Cepaea hortensis. Next base: position 45,142,929 of record OY992887.1, on the reverse strand, counting down.
TCAAACACTTGCTGGAATAACAGGCATGCATCACCTACTGGACCTTCATTCACTGATGAATTTGTTTAGGTTTCACCCCTTCACTGATCAAAAATGGATAACAGAACGCTGCTTCTCTTAGTCATAGGTGGGGCAGCCATCTTTAAAAACTGTCCTTATGAAGTCAGTGTTTATCTGCACCATGATGTCATGTGCTGAACACTCTCGACATCCTTAACAGCAATGTTGACAGGTTACAAGACAATGGCATGGTTATTATAACTTCTATCACACTTTTAAAGTTTTCATTGCGCGCGCACACACACACACAGATATTTTGATGTGGTCAAAAGGATAAGAGCAATATCTCAACTTCCGGTACTTGATGGTGAGATAGGCAATTGAACCCCTGCATCTGCATTAAGTTGGACTTCTCTTTCAGAAAAGAATGGCAAATTACTGAACATTGTTTTTTTTTCCATAATATAACTGACATATGTTTATAATATATTTTTGTTTAATTGCATGTCCTTTACAGGACGTTAGAATCACTACCAGCTCCTATTGGCATATAAGCTAACCAGGAGAAATTTGGTTTTTTTTTTTGGTGTTTTTGTGTTCGCTCGCTTTGAACTCAAGCGTAGCCCATACATGTGCTACTACTTCTAGTGCACTGGATTGATGGAATGGACTTCCGTTGTGCTGATACCAAAGTAGCAGGTTCAACCCTTACAGCGGTCAGTTGGATTAAAATGACTTGGTGAAGTAAACTACAAGTACCTCAAAATTTTGGGAAAGGTTCGCCTAATGGCAAGGGACACTAGTAATAGGGAAAGATAATCCACACACAAAAATCAATCCGTTACATCAGAAGAAGCAGCACATGTATAGACTACATTTGAGTTCAAAGCGAGGAATGCTAAAAAGACCCAAAAAGTCATGTTGGATGGTAAGCATGAAGAATAACCAAGCACATATGGTGCATACTTTGGGTCAGACAGCTCAAGAGAGTTCCAGTGAACACATTGCAGTTTATTGGTTTAAAGGGCTAAAAGAAACAGAAAGGAAAAGAAACAAAATGAAAGTAAAAAATATTTGCATGTGTGTCAATATGTGTTTGGACACAAATATGCAGCAGCAGACACATTCATACACAAGGACATATATATATATACATATATATATATATATATATATATATATATATATATATATATATATATATATATATATATATATATATATATTCTGATTCCTTCAAACATCTGAAAGTTAATTGATCACAGCATATACAGAGATGTGATCAATAAGATACTGTTTGCCCAGGTCAGCATCATCAGCATCATCATCATCATCATCATTATGAAGTGGGTCCTTTGCAGAATATCAGTCTCATCACAGCCCACAGGAAGGACTCTCTATGTATGTGTTTATAAAAACATGTACACAAGTTAATGCCTGTTTCATACTATGCACATGTGGATTGACATTACTTTGTGTTATTTTATATTGCTTACATGTGGATTGAACACTACTGAGCATACATATTTTGCTGGACTGCGCACTGTACAACCAGCGAAGATGATTTACAGACCATTTGACCCAACGCTAAACTCAAATCCCTATGGAATTAAAAAGGCACTTGAAACAACATTGAAGTCCTTCATAAAAACCCATCTGACTGTAGACGTGATCACGGGAGGAAAAATAAGGCTAGATAAAGTTATAACCTTCAACAATAACCTATGAGATGTTACAATACAGGATGACAGTGTGTCCAGTTTTTTACCATTTGAAAATATCATGACTTATTTGTTTTATTTAGATGTTTTGCACCTCTTGCATACCTTCCAGGTGTTGAGATTTATAATTTCTCTTGATTGTGTTTGTAGGTCAGTGATTTTCCTATTGATATCTTCAAGTGCCGGAACATAGAGCACATAGATCTGCACAACAATCTGATTATAGAGATCCCAGTTTTGATTGATCTGGTTCATAAACTGCAGTATTTTGATGTATCTCACAACAACATTTCAGTATTTCCTTACACTCTGACTAAGGTAAGCTATTTAGGGATTGAAAAAAAGAATTCTTAACTCTTTACGTTTAATTGAATAATTCTTATCAACTCTTTCTGCCCAAATTGAATAATTAATTATTTCTGCCCCAATTAATAATTCTGATCAACTCTTTCTGCCCCAATTGAATAATTCTGATTAGCTCTTTCTATTTCATTTGAGAAAAGTTAAGTAAGCCTGTCTCTATGGGGAAGAGGTTATGGATGCAGTTTGTAATCCTGTATACCCGTGTTCAAAACACAGCTGCAGGCGATTTGACAGCAGACCGCGTTGCACTGGTTTTGTGTTGGTATGGGTGCCGGTCGTTCAGAAAGCAATGGCAAAATATTGAATGTAAATTTGCCAAGAGATCACAGCGGCAGAAATGCTGGTGTTGACTATGATGTCCTGTAAAAAAGGATATGCAAAACAAAAAGTAAGTAAAGGACGCTTTTCCACACCTGATACCTTTTTTTAGGCTGGGTCAGCCTGAGAGCCCTAGTCAATTTTTAAAACATCTCCACCTTATTGGGGATTTGAACACATTATGACCAGGTGGGCAAGGACGCATGTGTTTCATTGCGCTACAAAGGCTACCATCTCAGTTGAATAATTCCTATCAACTTTTTCTATTCAAGGCACCTGTTACTGCAGTGGTTCGCAACCTTTTTTGCCCCGTGCACCCCCTCACCATATGTTCAGAACGTCATTCCCCTCCCCCCTTTTCGTATTTCCTCCCTATAAATTCCCCCTCCCACCCCTACACAGTATACATATATAAAAAAGGAAGCTAAATTTAATAACATACTAGAACAAGTCTAGACATCTACATAAAACGTGATTTGCGGGTCTACTTACATTATAAAATGAATATTAGAAGGGTGAGAAGTACAGAACTGTAAAGTATGGAGGGGGAACAATATCAAGCAATCGGTTCTTGTATTAACACAATCTTGAAATAATCTTAATTCCCCCCCCCCCCCCCCTGGAAACCCTAAAATTCCCCCTTGAGGGGGAATTCCCCACCAGTTGAGAACCACTATGTTACTGTAATCCGATGTGCCCTAGTTATTAATTTGTTAGTTAGGCAGGCCGGTAGGTAGGTAGGTAGGTAGATGGGTAAGTATGTAGATTCTTCTTTTTATAAGTAAGGAAATGCAGTCATCTTAGTAGAGCACATATGGGAATGTCTCGAGTGTGGTCGTGTCGGTTCTTGGCTTAACTCATTCTTTGTCTTAATATCCATGTTGTATAATATTGGTTATCATGCCTGTCCACAGCAATCTTTAATGAGTACTGTCAGTCATTTCTGTTACTGATGTTCCTCCGTCAATTGAAATCAGACTGTCCAGCATCTTCTCTCTTGACTTTCTCCTGTCGTTCCCTCTCTCCAACTTCTCTATTCTCATGATTTACTCAAGCTTTCCCCTTCTCATAACGCATCCAAAGAATGTGGACTGTCTTTTTCTGATGTTAGTAACCTGTTCTCTTTGTGAGCTAACTTTAGGCAAGATATCTTCATCTTACTTGTTACCCACCCATAGTATTCTTATCATTTTCCTTCAAAGCCACATCTCTGCAGCTTCCCCATAATTCCTTACTAGTCTGCTAATTATCCATGATTTACTTCTGTACATCAGGATTGGCTCGATATAGGCCTCATTAACTGTTTCTCACCTCGATTGATGAAAATATACTGCAATGAATATTCTTCATCTTGTGAAATGCTTGGGCTATTCTACATTTAATTTGTTTAATACATCTTTCATATGCTGTTATCAAAGTACCTACATACACTGGCTTGTGTTTTAGACTAGCTGCATGCATTTTAGAGTTGCATTTGGGAAGACATTTTTTTTTTGGATAATGACTATTACTTATGTTTTTCCACTATTCAGATACTTGTTTTGACTTTCTGTTGTAATTATATCTATCATTTCTTGTAGCTGTGTTTCATTTTCTATGATCAGAAGTTTCTCATCTGCATATCTCAGGTTGCTTATATTTTGCCCACCAACAGATTTTTCTGGCAAATCTAGTATGGATCTCATTATTATTTTGCTGTACAAATTGAACAGATCAGGTATTGAACAGATAGTTAATCATAGCCATTAAGAAGTTACCCTGTGAGCTTGGAACAATATTGACACAGTTAAAAGAAAGACAGCCTTTAATCAATGTCATGTTGTAGAGCAACAGTTGTGGGCCTGCGCTTCTCAAGGAGCGTAACAGATGTTGGTTCAGGGCTGCATGAAACAGTGACCCACATAAGTCAAGTCAAGTCAAGTCAAGGACCCTTTGACACGTCCAAGGTGCATTGTGCATATGGAGCTGGATCCATGTTCATATAGACCAATCGGCTCTCAGTGGCTGATGTGGTCAGTATCTCACCTGCTGCCTGTACTTGCCAAGGTATTTCCTGGTACCAGATTTCAGCTGGCTCCACCTGGGCTACCAGGTCACGTTTTAGAGATTTGAAACTGCTCTGATGCGGAATGAACTCAAGAGCACCAGTATGGCAAGGAAGCTTCTAGCTGTTGCGCTGCTACAGCTTCCGTCACCCACAGACATTTTCAAATATTATAATTTCATAAGAAAGTTGTACTCTTGATGTGACATATATTCTTTGGCTTCCAAGTCTGTTGGCATTTCAAAGATTTTACTTTGTTTCAACCTAGACATCTGCTCACATTTCATATGTAATCTTAAATAGTCAGCATTGTGTTTCCTGGCAATAACAACGAATCAGTAGATTGTGGTTTGTAGAAGATCGTCTTTGCTGCTGGCAGATACAACCTCTAAGTACTCCTGTGTTCTTCCATAGTTCACAAATTGTTTAAAACATAATCCGCTTCCCTCTGATGTGCCTCCACCTTAAAGAGGTAGATGGGGGTGCATGTTCCAATGACTCCAAGAGATATGCTGCTATTGTTAGAGTCTCCCTTGGCAGATAGTTCAAGGGATAGGAACCCGACAAAGAGACACAAACCTGCTGCCTTGTAGGTAGACTAGGGACAGTCAAAGGCTAGGGAAAGCAAACCTGAGAAATGCTTGTCAAAGTCGAATTACTGGGCCACAAGCTTGATGAAACAGTGCAACACAGCTCACTATATGATGAAATAAAACTGCTCATTGCATGCAAGAGTCACCTTATATGATGTGATCAAACTTCACCACGTACAGATATATGGGGTACTGGCTAACAGAAGCAGTTACACTGCACTTGGGACACACCCATAAGTGTTCTGTCTGCCACCTCCTGTTATAATATGCCCACATTAGGACACACTTGTTACTTGCTAGCACTCACCAATATTTATAGACAACGTGGGTAAAATTACTTGAGTTATGGAATCTGTCACTGATATCCACTGGGTACGAATCAATGATGGATTGTTAGAAAATCAGAAACCTGAGAATATTATACTTTTTCCTGATCAGCTATGAAATTGTATGGATGCTAACTGCACTCAGTACAATTATTTCATACACATCTAATGGACAGTCGAAGGCCCAGGCTGATATATTGAATGTCCTCAGAGAGGCAAGGCAGTTAAATGAATCAAGTGATGACTGTAATTTGCAACCTTGACCAGACTGCAAGAATATCAGGTCAGATGAGGTGAAGCCAGACAAGAGCACTATGCAAAGGGCCAAAGAAGATCAGACATTATCACAAAACTGCTTTCGTCAGCCGCTATACACTGAGGGAGATACTGAGGAGGAGATCAGAATACTTATGGACAGAATGGTTCAGTGTGCACTGAGGATGATCTGTCAACTAACTAACATCTAGCACATCTCCGTAATCGACATAAAGCACTAGTTCCAGTTTGTATATTATGTTCCTTCAGAATGCCCCATCACTAGTTCCAGTTTGCATATTATGTTCCTTCAGTCTGCCCACTACTGTATCTTTGACCGTAGTTATCTGATGAATTGCGCTATTGAAGATATGTAAAAATAAAACAACTTGCTAAAAACACAAAGTGAGAGAAACAGTAAAGAGGTTAGCAACAAGTTTATCAACTTATTGCACCAGGTTTTATCCTATATGGCTCAGTCTCTTTCCGCAGAGCAGCCTGTCAAAAGCGTCGCACAAATTCCTTAGCTCCAATAACGAAATTATCCCACTAGTGAACCGAGTGACTTAGTTCGAAACTTGACTACTTCGCCAGAGAAAGCCCCTAAAAATAATTTGTCAGAAGTGGGATTTGAACCCAGGCCTACAAGACTGGACTGCAACCTGGACGCAGCAACACAGGCCAGTCGCCTTCTGACTACCAAAGATACAGCAACGATTGTGTGTGTGTGTGTGGGGGAGGGAGACAATTCTGAGCTCGTAACAGTAGATGGAAAACCTCAGAAGTAAAATTTTGGTACATGTATGCTATAAAGAAAATTAAATGTACCGATTACCTGTGGTGGTTTGTATTACCAAGCTAAGAAGATCCTAATTGGCACCTGCATTGACTGTCTTCCAGTGCAAGAGGCTGACCTATCTAGATGTCTCATTTAACTACATTAAAGATCTACCAGAAACATTCAACTTATTGAACCATCTAGTCTACATGAACCTCAGCAATAATCAAGTGCAAAGCTTTCCTGAAGCAAATATGGATGTTTTAGCTTCATTATTAACACTGGATCTCTCATCAAATCAGCTGACTGAAATTCCAGAAACAATGTGTTGCTTATACAGGTGAGTGTTTCTGCCAGAGTTTGTGTGGTTCATTTGCTTCTTTAGGAAACTTCTACAGTTGTGGTTTTGTAGTGGATTGTATTAAACCTCACAGAACAAAACATGCACATTCTCAGTGATGCAGATGAGACTGTCTTAATGGCAGAGAACCACAACAGTTCCCCTGGATATAGTAATAATAATAGTCAACAGAATGGTCTCCCTTCTTCTATCCTTTATCTCCCATTGAAGCATAGCGCCCCCCCCCCTCTCCCACCACCACCACCACCACCACCACCACCAATATGCACCAAGGCATTCTATCCTTTGCTACCTCTTTCAGTTCCCTAGATGTCTTCCCCATATTATTGTCTTCTCTGTGCGTTTTTAGGCCTCCCTGAATTCATTGGCAACATTGGATCACGTCCATGTTTACTTTATTTCATGGTTCTAAATGTTGATTTCCCTGAAGCAGATGAAGGCCTCAGAACAGCATCCTGCACCGTTTTGAGCTTGGTTTCTTAACATAACTCCTGGGAAAAGGGCTTTGTGGTATGTGGAGTTGATGCCACGGCAAAGAAGCAGGTAGTCAATGAGTATTATTCTGAGGCGGTCCTAAAAGACCTTTCCCACTGCAGGAACCGTCTGGTCCATGATGCTGCTCTGTACATACCTCCACCTGTTTTCTGCCAATTTCTCATACACAAGGCCCCCCACCCCTCCACGTGCATGCCATATATACACCGGAAATTTTAAACAAGAGTTTATAGTTTTAATGATAACAGTACTTCCACCTGTCTTAGAATAAAATTCATGACCTTATTGAGGATTAAAACCCAGGTCTCCCAAATGGGAACCCGACATTCTAGCCACTCTGCCAGATGCTCTTTGTGGAGCTACTAGAAGTGGGATAGAAATTTAAAACAGAATAGAAAGGCTAAATAATGAAGACACTATTAACATCTAGAGAGATCAACAGTGCATTAAAAAGTTTGTCAGATGCTATATACATTCAAGACATTGACATGGTTTGGGTGGCACAGTGGCTAAGATGATTGCCTGTTTGCCCAGCCAATGATCTTGTGTTTGAATCACCATTGGCGTGGGGGTGTTTAAAAACTTTTCCCAGACTCACCCAGCCAAAAATGGGTGCCAAACTATTTTCTGAGAAGTAAAAGTGACTGGTGCGATATTTACTACACCTTCCATTGAGTGGAGTGATCTATACAAGTATGAGGCTAAAAACCAAATGCCCAAAACACTTCCTGGTGTGCTAAAGGGTCCTTGACTTACTGTTACTTGACTTACTGTTACTTGAATTACTGTTACTTTACTTACATTGATACTGATTTTTTTGTAGCCCTTGTCTAAAGCTTATTGTGTTTGGTTAAAGTGAACCAGTGTTTGGTTAAAGTGAACCAGTTACCATGATTGTATATCTATAATATCATATTAGATGAGGGTGCAGAAAGATTTAGAGGTTTCAGTCTCCTGTGTCTCAGAAGCTACCAATTTTGCTACAAGCAAAAGGCTGGGAACTGTTGTATGAACAGCTGGATTCCCATGATATCACACTTCCCTCTAATACAGTGGTTCTAAACTGGTGGGGAATTCCCCCCAGGGGGGGGATTTTTAGGGTTTCCAGGGGAAAGGTGGGTTAATTAAGATTATTTCAAGATCATGTTAATACAAGAACCGATTACTTAATATTGTTTTTCCCTCCATACTTTACAGTTCTGTACTTCTCGCCCTTCTGAAATTCATTTTATAACATAAGTAGACCCACAAATCATGTTTTATCTAAACATCTAAACTTGTTCTAGTATGTGTTATTAAATTTAGCTTCCATTTTTATGTGTACTGTGTAGGGGAATTTATAGGGAGGAAATACGAAAAGGGGGGGGGGGGGGTCACATTATGAACATATGGTGAAGGGGTGCATGGGCCAAATAAGGTTGAGAACCACTGCTCTAATAGCTTGGCTTGTAAGATCAAATGTTTAACCTTCTTAAAAACATCTAAAAAAAACATGAGGTCTCATGATAGAATTTGCACCTGTCAAACATCCACTTGGAAATTACAATGGGTAAGCCATAAGGCTACTACTGCCTTGGCATAATTGTTAAGAAAGACAAACCCCCATGCACAAATAGATAGAACTTTGGATGAAATCTGTGTTAAGGAAATAAAGAGTGAATAAATGTATGTTGAAATCAGGCATGCTGAGTTAGAAAGGATCAAAACTAGGTGTGTAGTTCTACCATTGAAAGAGGAACAAAGAAGTAGGCTTTTTTATGTAAATTTATTTTCAAAAATATAAAACTTCAACATTCTCTGTTTAGGTTAAAAACATTAAATCTGGCTGTCTAAGTAGACTTTTTTTATGTAAATTTATTTTCAAAAATATAACTTCAACATTCTCTGTTTAGGTTAAAAACATTAAATCTGGCTATCAATAAGCTGTCTGAGCTGCCCGATGAAATGGTCAACATGACAGGCCTTGAATCGCTTCTACTCCGAGAGAACAAACTCCAAGCATTGCCAGAAAAGATCAATAAATTATACAAGCTAAAGAAACTTGATGTCAGCCACAACAAAATCTCTGTGTTCCCAGCAAAATTAGCTTCGCTGGCAGAAAGATGTGAGGTAAATATAGCACTAATACTCATAAACTGCATGCTTCATGTTAGAGCAGTGGTTCTCAACCTTTTTTGGCCCGTGCCCCCCTTCACCATATTTTCAGAACGTCATTTCCCCCCCCCCTTTCATATTTCCTATCTAAAAATCCCCCCACCCCTATACAGTATACGTAAAAATGTAAGGTAAATTTAATAGCACATACTAAAACAAGTCTAATCATCCACATAAAACATGATTTGTGGGTTTACTGACTTTATAAAATGTATTTTAGAAGGAAACAGAGCAACAGAGATGTGGTTCCTGAGACGAATGTTGCGAATTCCTTGGACTGCCAGAGTAACTAACGACGACTGCCTGAAACAGGCTAACAAAACTAGAACATTATATACAACAATAAGACAGAGACAAACAGCTTTCCTCGGTTATGTGATGAGAAGAGAGGCATTGGAGAACATCGTAACAACTGGAAAGATCGAGGGGAAGAGAGGCAGAGGTAGACCAAGAGAAGTGATGCTGGATGGATTGAGAAGGTGGCATGGAGGAATATCAGCAGCAGAGTTGATCCAGAAAACCAAAGACCGAGATCTATGGAGAGCCATGAACGCCTACGCCAGCCGGCACGGACTTGATGATGATGATTTTAGAAGGATGAGACGTACTTAACTGTAAAGTATGAAGGGAAAAACAATATCAAATAATCAGCTCTTGTATTAACACGATCTTGAAATGGTCTTCATTTCTCTCCCCCCCCCCCCCCCCCCCCCCCCTGGAAACCCTAAAATTCCCCCCTGGGGGGAATTCCCCACCGGTTGAGAACCACTGTTAGAGGTTATGGTACTGAAACTGAAAGGTAATGCATTACCATTATCTGTCTATCTTTCTGTTTGGCTATCTTTCTGTTTGGCTGTCCAAACTATCTGATCCATCTATCTGTCTATCTATTTATCTATTGAATATTTATATCTATCTATCAACGCAACTCACCTATCTGTCTCTCTCTGTCTTTATTAATTCTATTAATGTATCTCTATGTGTGTCTGTTTGTGTCTTTCTTTCATATATATATATATATATATATATATATATATATATATATATATATATATATATATATATATATATATAATGTGTGTGTGTGTGCATATTTGGGTGTGCGTGTGTTTATTATGTGTCTATTATGTGTGTGAAGGGGCGTAGGTGTGTCATTTATGTGTGAATGAGGATATATGGGCATGAGAGGGAAAGATAGAGTATGTATGGGTAAATGTTTGGTGGTCATGAGCTGTGGTTTCAACTTCACGACAAAGGGTCACCCCATAATGCTCTGTTACTGTCTGTGCCAGAGAATATCACACAAAATGCTCCTCACTGTCCCATATGAAAGGTGGAACAGACACCAGTTCTAACAAACTACCAAATGTTTGTTAGTGCATTTATGATTGTTAGTGGGTATATGTGTATGCAAGGGAGTGTTGTGAGTTACTGAGTGGGTGTATAACTGTGAGAGTGTGTATAAATTATGTATAAATGTGTGTATGATGATATGTATATATGTGTTATCATATTGGGGGAGGGGGGGGGGGGGGGGCTGAGTGATCTTGAGATATGGTGTCCACTTCAAGTGCTGGAGGTCCCGGGTTCAAGCCCCGGTGAGGGCCGGGATATTTTCACATGGACTTCTAGTAACAAATTTCCCCTGGTCTATGAGTAGTGAGATTGGATGCCCGTGTGTATTATTGTGTTGTAAAAAAATCCCTTGGCAGTTGGAAATAAAAAAAGAGGAGCCTAACGGCGCTGCCCGGGCAAAATTTTGAGTTAAAAATCTACCTAAAGTATTTCAGGATCCTCGTTGGTGCTACGGAGTTCATGCACTGAGCTAAGATTCTCCAGACTCAGGCTTGAGTAAGGAGAAGAACAGAGCACTTATGTGTTACACCCGTGTGCTATGATGTTGATCCGTCGACTAAACTAGTATATATGTGTTTATTCATGTGTGAGTGTCTATGTGTGTGTCTGTCTGTCTGTGTCTGTCTCTCTGTGTCTGTCTGTCCTATAACTTGGCAATATATTTTATTTATGTTCACAGCATTCATTTGACAATGTGTTTTTCTATGTGATGTATCATGCACAATAGATAATTGATATACGAAAGATGAGTAGTTGGAAGGGAGCAGAATGTAAGATGGGCCTGCATGCTGAGTTTGTGACCTTTTGAAAATAAAGTTTGTTCATTTTACCTATCTTTCAGTTTGTCTGTCTATCAATTCGTTCTATCCCCATTTAGACAATGGCTTGTGTTTCAAATTTGCCATTAAACACAGAGGGGAGTTTTGCTTGCCATCCAGCCCTATAGTCATGTGTTTGAAGCCTCATAGAGGCAGATTTTTAAAAACTCACCTGGACTCCCAGGCCAACCCAGCCTAAAATGATTACCAGGAGATGGCTTAGGAAGTAAAAGTGACTGTTGGGATAATGAGCACATTCCCTCAAGTGTCGATTGGTTTTAAAAATATGGGGTTAGCATCGTATGTCCAATATGCCTCAAGGCATGTAGAAAGGGTTCTGTACTTTTATTTACATATATGGAGTTGAATTGTTGTATCTGGGGCCAAATATGTTGAGTGTGTGTTTGTATTGTATACCCTGGGCCTGGTGGAATTGCTTCTACTAACAGAAGGAGCAAGAGGTTAGCTACCGGCTTCTTCAAATATCCCACCACTTTAGGTTGATGGAACTTATATAAAATCTTCAACTTTAAACCTACATCTCGCCAGATGGAACCCTAAGCTGCTACTCGAGACGATGGTCAGAAGCTTCTGTCTCGTAACTAAGTTGTCATCCCCTATGACCCCCTTATCGCATCATCAAGCGACAGTGCTCACTCATGCACTGCCTATTTTTCCTCTTGCACAGTAAGTGCCATGCTTTGCTTTTGGAACCCCGACCTTTAGCCGTCAAATTCATAACAGTCACACTGTTATACAATCTTGGCAGGTAGTCCATCTAGGTGACTAAAGTCTCATTTCAGACCCTCCTGTGTGGGAAGGTTAACACAGCCTGAAGATGTCAGATGTGTCGACCGAAAGGTGTAAATATCACAGCTCTGCTGTAAACAGGCACAATGCAATTACGTCCAAAACAACATTCCGGATAAACACAGAAGATCCTTCTGTCTTAAAGCATACATACATGGGAAAGGTTTTAGGAGTAAGCCTTCATGACCATTTTTTAGATGGAGTTTCTTAGGCAGTCTTTGGTAGGTGTACTTGTAGGTAGATTTACAAGGGTAGATTGTCAAGTAGACAGGTGCCCTACGTCAGTGGTTCTCAACCTTTTTTGGCCCATGGCCCTTTACCATATGTTCAGAACGTCATTCCCCCTCTTTCGAATTTCCTCCCTATAGAAGTACAGAACCGTAAAATATAGAGGGAAAAACAATATCAAGTAACTGGTTCTTGTATTAATGCGATCTTGAAATAATCTTAATATTCAACACCCCCCCCCCCCCCCCCCCCGAAACCCTAATATTCACCCGTGGGGGGAATTCCCCACCGGTTGAGAACCACTGCCCTAGGTAGAAGTAAAAAAAAGTTTTTTTTTTTTTTTTTTGACATAAATAATTTTCCTAGTTGTGAAGGACTGACATCCTAACCCCTTGGGTCACCCACTGTGCAGTGCTTAAAATGTGCGTATTATTAACATTGCTGGGTCATTAACAACCTATTATATGTTTCAGGTTGATATCAGTGAACAAGATACCACATATACATTTGAAAGTGAGAGCATGGACTTTGGCATGCGATTCTGATCTGGGCTGCAGTCAGAACATAAACTTGAACATTATATGTGAGTGTATGTGAGAAAGAGGGAGGGAGAGAAAGTGTTATTTTGCTAACAAATGTCGAACAATGTAAAAGATCCTAAGGCTGTCAGTCTTCTAGTTATGTGTGGAGAAATGTGTATCAGTGAATGTAATGGTTATTTGTGTAGTAAAGCAACAGTTAATTTTCCATCACAAGTTATTTATTTAAGAGGGAGAAACATAACAGTTTTGAAGACATCAACATGTGACTAGATAGTTAAATTTGAAGGAATTTCCTGTTGTTACTAGGGATATTTAACCATCAGGGAAAAAGTAGTGGGAAGAAAATAAAAACAATTGTAAGAACTGAAATTGTTTAGAAGAATCTGTAAAATTACAAATCAACTGTGTTAATATTAGAATGGTAAAGTAATGGCCTGGGTGTATTCAGAATTGTAGCTGGGTGTCAAAGAGAATGTCCACTAATTAGTCTTTAAGTCCCTCATATAGTGCAACAAATCAACAAACTAAAGTCACATACTAAGCAAGACTAGAAATCTCATTGTTGTACTGACATTTAACCTATATTATCCCTGTGTGCCCACGCATGACAACTGGTTTGTGTCAGAATGTGGATACAGATACTAGTTTACCTCTGTATACACCACTTTATTCAACATTTAATTTTAGATAATATTGAAATGTACAGTGGCCATTTTTCTCTTTCGCATCCCTTCTCTAAGGGCAATCAACAAATTTTCAAAAAACTAAGTTATGGAAATCGCAATAGCCAAAATCACTACATTTATACAGATGGCCATAGTGCTTGTTAATATGTACAGTAACATAATGTGTGCAGTAATTGCAGCAGTAACACAAAAAGCAACAAAAGCCATGTGCTGAGTAGTAAAGATTAATTGAAAATGTTTAATATTCATAAGCCTTCGGATACATATGTATGCAGTACCTTATGCAATTCTTAGCCAAAAAGATTTGTAGTGCACCTTCCACTATCTTAACTCTCAAGAGAAGCTAACTCCAGTGTACATTTGTGAGAAGATGGCATCAATATAATGAAACAACAGTCTGTTTACACGTAAAGAACCTACTGAATGCTGTTTTTAAGTGGTAACATCTTATCAGTGTGTAGTTTTGTGCCTTAAATTTACATATTTCTACATTTTGTTAATGAAACCGTTTAAAATCAAAATAAAGCATAGCTGTTCACAGAGAATATGTGATTGTTAATTGTATTCAATTGTGTATTTAATTTGTAGATTGGGTCTGTACATCTCATAGTCCATGCTGAGAATGTGCAGAGTGAATATCCCACATCTGAAATATTTTATAATGTATGGTGCAACCACTTTCCATGGTTTATACTTTGCTAATGATGAATGGAGAAATGGAAGCTGTTGAGAATATGATTTGTTTATACTTTGCTGATGATGAATGGAGAAATGGAAGCTGTTGAGAATATGATTTGTTTATACTTTGCTGATGATGAATGGAGAAATGGAAGCTGTTGAGAATATGATTTGTGATCTCTGGGTGCAAGATTGGTTCCCTCAATAAACTAGAAGGGTTGGGTGTCTAATGCTTAACATCAATAGTGATGCTCCACTGGTCTAGGGGTTACACGACTTTCTCTGTAATCTCTGTAATCCCATATACTCTCGTGAGTAACGTGATGTGCGCGAGAATTGGTAGCAGTTCTTTCCTTATGGGGTATGTGAGCCGGTCGCTCAGAGAGCAGTGGCAACCTACTGAGCGTAATCTTGCCAAGAAATCAACAATCAGCTGAAAGATGCTGATGTTGACAGCAATGTCCTGTAAAGGATATGCAAACAAAACAAAAAAAGTGATTCTCCAATTATTCTCCTTCATACGCCTCTAGATGTCCACGTGAATATTTCCAAAGATAGCAGGAGTCTGTCTCACGGCAAGCATGCCTAGTCGCCTCTTATATCATGCATGCCAGACCAATGTTACTAGTCTTTTCTGCCCTTATGGGCACCAGTAACGAACATCCATTATAGAATCAATATATTAATCATGCTAGACACGTTTTTCTTTTAGCAGACACCAGTGTTATTTTCGTTTATCATCAGTTCTGTAGAACCTTTTAATCATGGGACAAGGATAGACAATATTGTGCACGGCAGAAGCGCTAGAGAGAAAGATCGGCACAGCGACAAGAAAATGGTAGTGCTGTACTGCAAGAAAACAAAGCTCGTCCTCCCGTTTAATTCCGTCATAGAGGAGTACAAAGTCGGAAAAGCCAGACTCGTCATGATGCTGCGCATCTCCAGATGAAACAATCGGGGTCTCACAGCCCGCGCTCAGAACAGGAAGCAAGTGGAAGGTCGGCAGCGCTGTCAAATCTGTCCAGCATCACGCAAACTGAAAGAAGCCATGGGACACACCATATCCATATAGACAGGGTTTCGGTCACCATGATACAGCTCAGTCGTTCCGCGACGCTCCGTCTTCAGATCACTTTACGATGTCCGACATCAGCTGCCAACCTGGTCAAGTGGGGTAAATCCTCTGGCTCGGCATGTCCCTTCTGTCAAAGAAAGACTTAGTAGAGCATGTGCTGTGTACGCGCACAGTAACCCTTTGCCAGGGCCTATTCACATGGCGCCACAATAAAGAATAAAGTACTCACTGTGTCAGCAGTCAAAGTGAGTGAAGCAAGGAGGCGGGCAAATGAGGAACTACTGCAAGATCGATACACTATTACTTGTTCAAAGCTGGGCAGAAACGTGTAGACAAAGAAGACCGTTGCAGACTTACTGTTCATCCTTTGGGAGCCTCCGTGGCGAAGTGGTCAAGCCGTTTGACTCGGGCTCCGAAGGTTGTGGGTTCGATTCTGGGCCGCGCCCTTTGGTTCATGAGTGAAATTGTTCGGAGACTCCTGTGGGTCGTCGCTAGAGCTACGGAGTTCGTGCTTTGTGCGACGCTTTCCGAGCTGCGGAAAGGGATCAAGCCATATGGGATAAAACCTAGTGCAATGAAGTCGACCCTCTCGACTTTTAAGCGACTTTTTGCTCATCCTCGCGGAGGGCTAGAAAAAGCCATGGTTGTTACCTGGCGGTAATCCGGCAGTTTCAGTTGTGACCTGACTTTGTACTGCACGCCTCATCAGCTTGGTGGTTAACGCTGATCGAGCTGACCGCACTACAAGAATTGAGGCGCAGAACACACACAAGATGGAGCAGTACAAAGTCATGGTCGTAAGTCTGATAATATCATGATAGACTATTCGTCTTAGAGGTAGGCGTAAGACTACTTAAGCAGCTAGGAATAAAGGGACAAGCGAGGACTCGGGCACAGAAACAACTGCGAGGCAGCAGAAAAGGCCTCGTGCTGGCTCTGAAACAATCGGAATGTTGAGTGGAATAAATCACTGAAGTAAAATTTGGTTCATGCTCCTGTCTGCAAGACGAAGTATATCATGTCCAAAAATGGGACACAGAGGTGTTTCCAAGGCAACAGGGCTGGGTTCTATACTGGCCAAGATCTATTGACGCGTCCTGGGCAACAGATCCTTTTGGGGTCCTGGCTAAAGTCACTAGGATCGTTGATTCCTCCGAAGTTCGGAGAGTATCTGCCTGCACGGCGAGGAACCACCAGTCTGCACACCAATAAGCCAGACATGGGACAACGGATACTCACACAAACCTCAGGTCCTGTATGACATCACACTGATGTTGGACAACATGATGTTTTCATCCGGCATACAGGACTTCGCGCTGGAGATCACAGCCAGCGAACACAAGCAAGCATGTCCAACGTCTAACAACGAAGCTAGCGAACAACCTCCCTCTAAGATCTGAAACGTGTACTGTCTCGTGTAGACTCTGTAGGCATCCCTCCAAATGAGTGCAGTGCACTTGTGACTATGACTTTTCAATGTAGCCGGAATACCTCATTTCAGCAGTCACCGAGATTAAGGAATGGCTGCCGAAGTCCAACCTTCAGCAAAGTTGCTAATGGTGGTGAAAGTCGTCTTGCAGGTACCGCGCTCTGCAGCAGACACGGGGTGAGAGTTGGGAAGTCCAAGCCTATAACCTAGTAGCCCCGAAGAGCTGGCTTCCTATGGGAAGAGCGGGAGTGTGGTTCCTTGAGCCACGAAGAAGACAACGACGTCCACTGGTGCAAAACGAACCGCCAATGTGGGGGGGGGGGGGGGCGACAGAGAACGGCTGGGGAAGAAACTGACTTCTCAAGGTCGAAGGTGCTAGGATAAGTGAGGGCACAAAGCAAATGGTGCACGATATTTTCCTCACTGAGGGCGGGGTGGCATGTGAGCGGACTCAACGTGCATTTGTACGAACCCAATGCAGAAGAAGACACCCGGGGTCATGACCCGGGTGGTCTCTCCCCCACAGAGTGTCAGGAAGATAACTGATAAAGTCCGATAATCCGGGGAAGGGAGACAACACCTGACGATCAGAATCTCCCTGTCGTGCTTGCTCCGCTGCGGTTTTCTTATCACTATGCGGTTAACAGTGTGCACTGTAGCTTCCCCTACAACATCCATGATGTCAGTGTTGACAGTAAACATTACTAAATTTATTGTACATTAAGTCTTATAACCCTTGGTATACGCTCTCAAATACCGCTATTTTTACAAACTCATTATTTTATTTGAATAACGAAGACACAATTTATTGCCTGCACGATTTATTACCAGGCATATTTCGCTGCATCTCGTCAGGTACATACTGCAGAAATCACACAACGTAAAGTGAAATAACTAGATAAATCCTTCAATCTGAAATATACACATATTCGCACAGTAATGTCGATTGTCTACCACGGTAATTGGTACCACGGTTCAGATTTAAGGATTTATTTAGTTATTTCACTTTACGTTGTGTGATTTCTGCAGTGTGTACCTGACGAGATGCAACGAAATATGCCAGGCAATAAATCGTGCAATCTATTGTTTGTGTCTTCGTTATTCAAATTCACTACGGGAAATCATTATTTTATTTTTTTTTTTTTTTTTCGCGTTTCCATCTTGTTTCAGGATATTGCGGTCAACATCAGCATCTTTCAGCTGTATGTTGATTCCTAGGGTAGATTATGCTCATCAGCACGCCACGACTTTCTGAGCGACCGGAGCCATACTCTCATAAGTCACTGGCGCGACTCGAGCCGCTTCCAATTCTTGTGCGCTCACGTCAACCACGAGAGTATTCGAGGTTACAGAGAAAGCTGCTAACCCCTCGACCAGGGAACCGGCACAAACAAATATTGCATTATATAGTCGACACATTGTCCCCACTGCACCTCACTGTATTTAGTTCATAAATTCTTGGATTCCCTTCTCGAAAACTCTCGACGACTCCAGTCTGTGTCTGTTTAACTATTCTTCTTTGGTCCCTTTCATAGCGCTCTTGTCTGACTTCACCCATTATGACTTGGACGCTCTTGCAATCTGGTCAAAGTTGCAGATTAACAGTTAAAATTTAATGCGTTTAATAGTTGTGCCGGTCTAGTTAGTTTAGTTTAGTTTAATTTAGTTATACAAACTACTGAGCGTAAAACTTGCCAAGACAGCAACAGCAGCCGAAAAATGCTGGTGTTGACTGCAATGTCCTGTTTATGTCCTCAGTGAGCGGTCGGAGACATCAATTCTATGTTGGTTTACTATTCTTCTTTGGCCCCTGCATTTCGCTTTGTCTGGCTTTACACTTTTTGACGCGATGTTTCTTGCAGCATGACCAAGGCTACAGAGCCGCAGTAATCACTTGATTCTTTTAATTGCCTTGCCTCTCTGACTGCATTCACTATTTTAGAGCGGTCATTGCTCGTCCGCTTTCCACAGAAGTCCGGCTCACAAGCCCATTGGCTTGTTATTTTCCTCTTACACCAGCGTGACCTAACACAAATATGAACCAGCTTTTTTTTTTTAAATCAGGCTTGACCTCCTTACATACTCACCCACTGTCTTTGACTTCAACCTATTTCCATATTTTGGGCATACTCTGGGAATACATTTCGGGTCTAGATTGGTAATTGTAATTTAAAACTCACTGCACTAGAGAGACTTTTAACTGAGAATTGAACTACACATCAACACACAGATGATTAAAAATGATTGGTAGAATACAAGAATGGAATACGAGCAATATGACAATATGTTTGATTTAATTTGGATATGTACAGATTTGAACCCATCGCTTGGCCTACTAATACACGTGCAGAATAAGTTAGTCTTACTGCTCTTTCATTGTCCACGATGCTCGCACGTCCTATGGTACGTAAACTAAATGAATGTAAATGTAACTTGTTCTAAGGGGATTCAGTCCCATCATATATTATAAGTGCATTAGAAATTCATAGAAGATAAAGAGAAGAAGTAGATACCATTCCTGGAAATTTTACTAGAATTCGTTACGTCATGAAAGACAGAAATATGAAAAAAGCACAAACCTTTGCTGACTGGAAAACAAAATTTACTTGATCTTTCAACAAAACCATAAGGAACAGACAAATGAAATGTATGGAACATATCAAGTGAAGGGGCGCAACATCAATAAGTAAGGAAATTAGCCTTGTATAGCGAAAATTAGAGCGATATTCTGCAGAAGATCTGGTACTAGAGCACGATGTCACTTTAGATGTAAATGGTTGACATCAAAGACAGTTGGGTGTCGGAACCTCAGTTATTCCTCCCCTACGAAGCTTGACAGCAAAGTGGAAGATGATGACGATGATGATGAAGATGCCATTCTGCAGAGGACACCCCGTATGATGGCGTATGAAAGTATCGATAAGCTTCTTGTAATAAATAGCCATAATGCTGATTTAAAAACTCATGAAAGACGACGAAATTATCACAGAACGTCAGCGATGCTCGTGTCTTCAATTAATATTAAGCAATATCTAAACATGTATTAACCTAATTTCTTTGATGACATTTACTAATTTAGCAGTTCCCTTATTGTGCCCTGATTATGGTCGTCACTAGGAAGAACGGAATACCATAATGCAATAGATAAGTAAATGGGAATATTTTTCAACAAGTGAATCAGTACAATTATCTCGAAACAGTCATAACATCTGATGGGAGATGCCTTGTAAAGATTAGACCAAGAATCGCCATGGCGAAAGTAGCCTTTAGCAAGATGAAAAACATACTGACCAATAAAAAGATGTCAACTGAAATGAGAAAAAGAGTGTTAAGGTGCTACATAGAGCCTGTACTTTGTATGGATGTGAAACTTGGACAATGAACAGTCAAGCTGAAAAACATCTGATGGCTGCAGATATGTGGTTTCTGAGGAGAATGCAAAGAATACCATGGACAAACAGAAAAAACAATGACCAAGTACTACAGGAGACAAATGAAAATCGTACATTGATTAGAGAAATTAGACGTAGACAGTCAAAATTTTTTGGACATGTTATGAGAAGAAAAGGATTGGAGTATTGATGCATGACAAGGCAGACGTGGTTGCGGCCTTGTGGGAGCACGTGTACACCTCGGAGGAGCAAATGGATCACCATAGTCTGGCAAGAATGAGACAGCGAGGAGTGACGAGGGGATCTGGCCGGCGCTCAACGCTCAGAGGAAAGGCGAGACGGACATATAATCAGATTGCTACTGGAACTATTGGTGTTGGAACTCTTCGCTGGCTGCTGAGGATGGGGACAGAGAGCTTATGTGAATGCCCCGAATGCTGTGATGTCGGTTCCTAAATCAATCAAACAATCAATCAATGGATTGGAGAACTTAGTGACAACTGGCAAGATCGAAAGGAACAGACCAAGGGGAAGGCCGAGAAGTAAAAACCTGGATGGCTTGGCCACATGGCATGAACGAGACAGGAACACTGAGCTGATCCACGACTCTGGTGATCGAGTGAAATGGCGAGTCATGACCGCCTACGCTTTCCGGCATGGCACATGATTGATTGATTATCGTGCCCATGTCCTAGTCTGGACAGTACAAGGGCAGATCCAAGGCCGGGTATCGATACGTATCACGGACGCGCAGACGACAAAATGGCACGGCCACCAAGATGGTTGCAGCAGTCCGGCCGTTTACAATATGTGGATACAGTGTATCTTTTATTTTAGAACTGCCGTGATCATCGAGAACACACGAACTGTACATACTTGTTCCAAGAGTTGTTTTACCAGTAACCGGCGTTTGTGCCACATTTTAAACATTTGGCGGGGTAAAACTTCATAATGAGTTGTGACAATTGATTTGTTACTCATTGAGTCATTTGAGACGAGTCATTTCTCAACAATGTATTGTTAGTGTTGTTAGTATTTTTGTTACTTACTTCTTGACCAACATACACGTTAGTGTAATTGTTGTGTTTCACTATAATGTGTCGCTCTCGGTCATGCAGTTCGTTCTGTCTCCCATCTGACAGTTTTATCTGTACGCTACGTTTTCACCCAATTTTTAATACATTACTTACTGTTACACATTGGCACCTTACCGTCTTGGCAGACGATAGTTGGTTCTTTAAAAAGGCATAATAACTTTTTTTTACCTATGGCAATAGCGAATGTGACTGATAAGGCCAATTCGCGCTGTAAATGTTCGTTCACAGTGGGTGCATGTGAACATGTGGTCATTTCCACCATCATGCACCATCTTACGTCTCACACGCTGGGTGTGTGACATCAATTTTTAATACCAAATCAGAAATCTGTTTCTTCTTTTGCCTTTCCACAAAGGAGAATAGGCCCTCAACCTCCTTTAGTCACCTCTTTAACATGCATGGGACGTTTCAGTTTTACTATAATTTGCCTCCCTTATGATTAGAGAAATTAGACCTAGACAGTCAAAATATTTTGGACATGTTATGAGAAGAAATGAATTGGAGAACTTGGTGACAACTGGCAAGATCGAAGGGAACAGATTATGGGGAAGACCGAGAAGTAAATACCTTTCCAGTAAATACCTTTCCGGCATGGCACATGATTGATTGATTGATGGGCCTCACTTTTGGTCCCTTTATGAGAAGGGGAAAGCTGGAATACTTCATGATGACAAGAAAGTTGGAGGGGTAGAGAGGCAGAGTTAAACCAATATAGTATAGAAGATAAAGACATTTTGACATCATGGCATGGAATAATATCAGTATCACAAATGATTGACAGCACATGAGACAGAAGGCTATGGAAAGATCACCAACACCACACAGCATGGACTATAATAAGAAGAAATTGCTTAAATTATTTGTTGCTCATCTGTGTCAGCTTTCCACATGTGATTCTCTGCCTTGCTTTCCCTCTTTTGCTTCGAATTTTCCCACATGTGGATAATTTCTCTATTCCATCTGTTGTTTTGTTTTGTTTACATACCTATCCCATACATTCCTGTGTCTTATTGTTTTAATGAGTGATCCAGTAACACCAGAAGTTGTTAATGCTTTGGTGTTTGTATTCTCTATCCTTATATACTCAAACATCCTTCCCAAAAGCCCCATTGTTGCTCCTTGCAGTTTCTTCATCATTTTATTAATCATTTGTCCAACATTTGCACCCTAGTTAATTATTTTCATTTTTAAAACTCCTTTCAGGAAAATCTCACTTGCAGTAGTAGCGACAAGAGAACTTCTACACTTATGATGAGCTTATTTGCTCATAAATGAAGAAATTTAAGTGGCATTATGCAGCTGAAATAAAACACACAATTTAATCTATGCTGTACAGATGATCAAATTCACAGCTTCAGAGAAAGATCATGTGAGAATGCTACATTGCTATGGTGTTACTTTGCTAAAAGCCTTGATCTATTATTTTTGAACTGAGCTAATATTCTACATAATTAACAAAAATGGGACCCAAAAGAAAAGAAAAGGAAATTCAAGAAACAAATGAAGATCGTAAACTGATTAGAGTCATTAGACGTAGGCAGTCAAAATATTTTGGGCATGTTATGAGAAGAAATTACTTAGAGAACTTGGTGACGATTGGCAAGATCGAAGAGAAGAGACCAAGGGGAAGACCGAGAAGTAAATACCTGGATAGCTTGGCTCCGTGGCATGGTCGAGACAGGAACACAGAGCTGATTCACGACTCTGGTGATCGAGTGAGATGGCAAAACATGACCGCCCATGCTTATCGACATGGCACATGATGGATGGATGGATTGTAATTTTTTCAAGCGGATTACTTTGGGATGTGGTATGTTGTCTTAGAGACATTTGTAAATTACTAAGTGTATAATTTTGGAGGCTGAAACATGCTAATTAAACTAGAACATTACATACAGACAAGTAAATGGGAATATTTTTCAACAAGTGAATCGGTACAATTACATACAACAATAAGAAAGAGACAAACAGCTTTCTTTGGTCATGTGATGAGAAGAGAGGCATTGAAGAACATCATGTTAACTGGAAAGATCAAGGGGAAGAGAAGCAGAAGCCGAACAAGAGAAATGATGCTGGATGGATTGAGACGGTGGCATGGAGGAATATCATCAGCAGAGTTGATCCAGAAAACCAAGGACCAAAATCTGTGGAGTCATGAACACCTATGCCAGCTGGCATGGCACTTGATGATGATGATGATGACAATTTTGGAATATGTAAGTTATGTCCTTCATGTTTAGTTTTTCATATATACTGCCAGCTTCGTGGCGAAGGGGTTATGGATATGGTTTGTGACCCTGCATACCCGGGTTCGAAACACAGCCGCGTACAATTAGGCAGCAGACAATGTTGTGTTGGTTTTTACGAATTGGTATGGGTTCCAGTCGTTCAGAAAGCAATGGCAAACTACTGAACATAAAGTTGCTAAGAGATCATAACAGCAAAAAATGCTGGTGTTGACTGCAACATCCTGTAAAGGATATGCAACTAACTTTTTTAACATATATACTACTTTGGAATATGTAAGTTATGTTCTTCATTTTCGGTTTTTCATATGTACTACTTTGGAATATCTAAGTTATGTTCTTCATTTTCAGTTTTTAATACGTACTACTTTGAAATATGTAAGTTATGATCTCCTTTCTTCTCTTTCTAGTATGTTTGTGCACTTATGTGTTTGTATTTGAATTGTAGTGTTACACATGGTTCTAAGAAGACAAGGTAGGGACTAATTAACGCTATGGTAGAAACAGAACATTGAAAGACAGCCTGTGCATAATAATGCTCGAGGCAGGTTTAAAGCTTTTAAAGCAAGAGATTCAACTTCATTACACCTGATGTTATCCCACACCTCTCAGTATCTTTATACAGAGCAGCCTGTTGAAAGCTTTGCACAGAACACAAACACCACAGCTTTAGCAACAGCCCCTTGTGTCTCCAAAAAAATTACACTCATGACCTGAATGATTGGGTCCGAAAATGAACCTACGACCTTCAGATCATGGGTTAGATGGCATGACAACTTCACCATGGAGACCCCTGAGGACGGGAAACTGGTGAAAGATGAGTCCCTTTCCTGAGGACTTTGGTGAGAGCGAGATACTGCGAAGGACTTGCTACATGACAATGTACAAACAGTTTATTATTCATTTACGTGTAGTTACAGTTTCTCAATATTATTTTCAAAATTATGTATTTATAGACAGTTTACTCTATCCCTTTGCAGCTCAATTTTTCCAACAACTTTATCAAGTCTATACCTGCAAACATTAAGAACTGTGAGAACCTTCATACTTTCATTGGTAACAACAATAGACTAAAGACTCTGCCAGCTACCCTTGGCCAGATCAAGGCTTTAAAATACATCAATGTTCAGTATAATCAGGTTGGTTGGAAAGTATATTTCATAACATGCATTCTAAGTTTTTGAATTGCTTGAGGTTAAAAATCTGTGAAGTATAGTTGATGAACATCTTGCCGCATTGATAAAATAAACTTGAACTGTACCAAGCAACTCACTGTACATTTAGTAGTTACTGTATACATCACATGTTATTTTTAGTACCTTCCATCCCAGCCAGTTGTCACATTAATTAACTTAGTGTGTCCTAGTTTTGTCCTTCTGACATAGTCGGTTGTCATATTAATTAATTAACCCACTTTGTGCTAGTTTTATTCTTTCTGTCACAGACAATTGTCACTTTCACTCACTCTGTCCTAGTTTCACACCTCTTACTGACATTTGTTAATTAACCCACTCTGTCTTAATTTCACACCTTCTGTCTCTATAGGGGGGGGGGGGGGGGGGGCTGCAGGGTCTTGAGGTATGGTGTCCGCCTCGAGTGCTGGAGGTCCCGGGTTCAAGCCCTGGTGATGCCAGGATTTTTTCTCGTGGACTTCTAGTAATAAATTTCCCCTGGTCTCTGGGTAGTGAGATCGGACGCCCGTGTGTATTGTTGCGCACATTAAAAATCCCTTGGCATTTGGAAATCGAAAAAGAGTAGCCTAACGGCACTGCCTGGGCAAAATTTCGAGTTAAAAATCTACCCAAAGTATTTCAGGATCCTCGCCGGTGCTACGGAGTTTGTGCACTGAGCTGAGTTTCTCCAGACTCAGGTTTGAGTTAGGAGGAGAACGGAGCACTTATGGGTTGCACCCGTGTGCCGTGATGTTGATCCATCAACTAAACTAAACTAAACTTCTGTCTCACACAGTTTGTTACATTAATGAACTTTCTTGGTCATAATTTCGCTTCTTTTGACTCTTATAGTTGTTAATGCAATACATGCTATTCCATTTCACATTTTAACTCCTTTTGTCAAACTGTTGGAATTTTAACTCTTTCTGGCAGAATCGTGCATATTTTACCTGAAAGCGACAAAGGTTTCATACACCAGATGTGGAATTAAAAAAGAATAAACACAGAATAAATGAAATAATATTTGTAAACAAAACATGTGCTGCTTAAAATTAAGGACATTCTGTAAACAGTTTAACTCATTAAATAGTAATTAAAAATTAAAGATGCTTGTCCACACCTTGAGGCACACTGGGTATATGGTCAGTAAAATAGTAAGTAAAGGACTCTGACACATCTTAAGGTCAATGGAGCATATGGTGCTGGCTCCAAATTTGTATAGACCAATTGGTACTCAGTAGGTGATGTGGTAAGTATTACACCAGTGGGTTATTGTGCTAGCACCATGTTTGTATAGACAGTGAACATGCAATGGGTGATGTGGTAAATATCATGCCCATATCCGTGATAGGACACCAACATTCATGGCATTAATTTTTATCAATTTTTGGTTTCACTTTCTTCATTATAAAGTTCCCTTTGCAAGCTTGTATACCTTAGCAGTAAATCAAAATTCAAAGGAATAGAAAACTAGCACATAATATGAAATTGCTCTACATCTCTTAAGAGTTAAAGTAGCAGCTGAATAGAATATCAGGAGTTAATATATTGTAGCTGAGAATTTTCGGTGTCTGCCTCAGACTGATAAGATACAAGGTTCGATGTCAGCATAAGACTGGGAATTTTTCCTAGAACTGTTGCTACCTGATGATATTGCATGTACACCTGAATTCTTGTGTAGTGGAATTTGAGCATAGCTTTATCAAATAAGGGCGAAAAACAGAGGTCCTGTTTTTAAGTTGCACATGTTAGAAATCTTACAGCAGTTAGTAAAGAAAATCTACCCACGGGTAGATAGTTTGCTACATTGAATGGCATCTGTCTGTAGGAAGTGTAGATAGAGTTTGCTACCTTGGATGGCATCTGTCTGTAGGAAGTGTAGATAGAGTTTGCTACCTTGGATGGCATCTGTCTGTAGGGAGTGTAGATAGAGTTTGCTACCTTGGATGGCATCTGTCTGTAGGAAGTGTAGATAGAGTTTGCTACCTTGAATGGCATCTGTCTGTAGGAAGTGTAGATAGAGTTTGCTACCTTGGATGGCATCTGTCTGTAGGAAGTGTAGATAGAGTTTGCTACCTTGAATGGCATCTGTCTATAGGAAGTGTAGATAGAGTTTGCTACCTTGGATGGCATCTGTCTGTAGGAAGTGTAGATACAGTTTGCTACCTTGGATGGCATCTGTCTGTAGGGAGTGTAGATAGAGTTTGCTACCTTGGATGGCATCTGTCTGTAGGAAGTGTAAGAGTTTGCTATCTTGGATGGCATCTGTCTGTAGGAAGTGTAGATAGAGTTTGCTACCTTGGATGGCATCTGTCTGTAGGAAGTGTAGATAGAGTTTGCTACCTTGGATGGCATCTGTCTGTAGGAAGTGTAGATAGAGTTTGCTACCTTGGATGGCATCTGTCTGTAGGAAGTGTAGATAGAGTTTGCTACCTTGGATGGCATCTGTCTGTAGGAAGTGTAGATAGAGTTTGCTACCTTCGATGGCATCTGTCTGTAGGAAGTGTAGATAGAGTTTGCTATCTTGGATGGCATCTGTCTGTAGGAAGTGTAGATAGAGTTTGCTACCTTGGATGGCATCTGTCTGTAGGAAGTGTAGATATAGTTTGTTACCTTGGATGGCATCTGTCTGTAGGAAGTGTAGAGTTTGCTACCTTGGATGGCATCTGTCTGTAGGAAGTGTAGATAGAGTTTGCTACCTTGGATGGCATCTGTCTGTAGGAAGTGTAGATAGAGTTTGCTACCTTGGATGGCATCTGTCTGTAGGAAGTGTAGATAGAGTTTGCTACCTTGGATGGCATCTGTCTGTAGGAAGCAACCTTACATAGATGTATGATGGTGTTGAACAAACTGACCTTTAAGGTGCATATCTACGTATGATGTGTTCCCCTCATAAAAGGGATGAAGAAGAAGTTAATATTGCTAAAGATTGCTATTGATTAAATTTAACTGAGATATTATTCCTCTTTTTATATGTGTCATTGTGTTTTCTGCTCTTCTCAGATCACAAGAATTCCAAAGACTCTTTATGAAGTTGCGGGTGAAATTGATCTTGCATATAACAAAATTGGAGCTCTTCCTCGAGCCAGCGTAAAAAACCCAGCCGTAAAATGGATGAATGTTTCACACAATTTGTTGACAGTTGTCCCTGAAAACATCGACAAAGTCATCAGTATTGTTTACCTGGATTTATCTTATAATCAGTTGGCAGTAAGTACATGTTTTGTTCTTGCCTTTCAGATTGCTGTCATTGTATATCCTCCTTTGGTGGTCAACTTTGGCTGTGTTTCTTCCAACATTGGGTTATGAACCTAAGGTCTTCATGGCCATCCACAATTTATCTGGCAGTGTTGCTCTTGTTCTGTCCTTCTCCTTCAGCCTGTATCCTCCATTGGAGCACAGGCTTTCAGCAAATTCATGCCAAGATGTCCTATCCTTTGCTGTTTCTGTCAGCTCCCTCCATGTTTCTCTCCATATTATTCACCTCTGTATTTCATTCTCTTCACATGTGTTAGCTCTCCTTCTACATCATTGACCCCGTGGGTGATAGACAAGGGACTCTAGTCATACTGTTATCAGTTTTTCTCAGTGTGTGTCCTTCCCAGGGTTGCTCCTGTGAGAAAGATGTATTATCTCTTCTACAAATTCTGGGAAGTCTTGTAGATGTGCTCGGGTGTTTATGTGAGTACTTCACAGTTCCAGGTGACTGTCTTTGAGACCCAGCAAAGCCCACACTGTACTATTTATTTTAAGCCTGAAGATCTTTGTCTGCTAATTTCTGGCTAGTTTGTTTATGCTCAGGTTTATAATATTAATATTGTTCACTCCACTACATTTTCATAGATTGTTTTAGGAGTGTCTTTGCCTCTTTAAAAGTCTGTCATTGTGTGCAGTTGCATTTTGATGGTATTATAGTTCATTTTGCACCTAGCAGAACATCATACATTGATAAAATTCCTACATGACCAAAACAGTTTGTTTAACTCTTCCTCCCTCAGGGTTTGTCTAATAATGTTTTAAAATAATCACACTTTGTTAGAAGAACACATTACACAAAGGCTTAAAGAATTAAGTAAAAGATAGGTATCACTTATAACTCCTTCTAACCTCATCATCTCGTCTCATCTCATCAGGTCCAGAGAATCGAATCTGTTTGACTATTCTTATACTGCAAGGTACAAGTACTCTTTCTGTCCCAGAAGATTTCCTAACAGATGCCCAAAGGCAACAATAATCTCTATGAAAAAAAGCCCAACTGTATTACTTTCAAAGAGGCAACATATGTACATCTTAGGCAAAACATTCATTGTGCTGCATGTTAATGTATCTGGCCAGTTTTCTTTTGTATGCTCAGATCTGAGATAAAAGGTATAATAACATGCCATGAGTTGCTTTATACAAAAACATAATAGCTGATCACACATTGTACAATGTTTGGGAAAAGAGTTAACAATATGAACTTTCTTCTAGCACCTGTAATGTTGGTCTTTCTGCTGGGTTAACAGTTTGATATTGAAAGACCTGATAGTCCATAGTTAGATTAAAAGCTAATTATAAGGTGCTTTCCTCTGACATTCTTTTACAGTGAAAGTGCAGCCTATGAAATGTAACTTTGACGCATGATAATTATCAAGGTCATTCAAAAGAGCATACTTGTAATCAACAATTTTGTTGTAGATGTGTAATTTTCCATGTTTTTCCAGTACAAAATAAGAGATTAGGTGGCTTTCCTCATCCTAAGTCTTCTGAAGTGCATATGTGTTGTCTTCTACATCAGACTTTACCAGCTCAGTTTGGAGGCCTGAAGTTCCTGCACTATCTCGATGTTAGCCATAACAAATTGACAGCATTACCAGAACCTTTGGAAATGCAGGTTGGTTGTCCAGGTATTATTTATATTGAAGACTGCAATCACACTGGTAAGAATGCATGTACCTGAATGAAGGATGGAGCGTTGTTTACTGGTGTATGTAATCTGTAATGTTGTCTTGATTTACAGCTTTTATAATCAGTTCACTCTCTTCAGGTGCCTGGTCTAGAGCAATCCTCTTTGTTTTCAAACACAGACGTCATAAACAAAATATTGCATGATTGTTTCCTGGTACATTTTGCTGCATCTCGTCGGGTGCATACTGCAGTTATATTAAATGAAGCGGGCCCAAACAAATAATACTTTGACTGAAATACAGAGTATATTGTTGTTTATACTATTCGGAGGTCGAGAACGTTAGCCCCACGGAAGTCTAACATTTAACAGGAACTCAGTAGTATCAATAGTTACTAAGAAAGCACTCTATAATACAATCTTCCTACCAACTCTATGCACGAATGCCAAACCTGGACAATGACAACAAAAGAGAAAACAAAAATCTCAACAACAGAAATGAGATTCCTGAGAAGAATGCTGAATGTATCAAGAAGAGAGAAAATCATAAATGAAAAAATCAGGACTAAAGTGGGGGTTATAGCAGCGCTAGATTTTATTAGAAGACAGCAAATCAAATGGTTTGGCCTTGTAACTAGGTTACCAACTAATAGTATACCACAATAAGCTATGATGTACAGACCAAATGGAAGCAGAAGAAGAGGCTAACCACGTAAACGATGGACAAAGAGAATAGCAGAGTCCATGGGAATCTCAATAAATGAAGCCTACAAATGGGCACTCTGCCGCTGTTTATACTTCACCTCAACACCGCAAGGTTCATGATGAAATGAGTATTGTTTATATTATTATTTCTTGTATCTGTTTAGGTTCTCCAAATATATCATTCTCTGTTATCTTCTGACTCTCTTGCCTAGTATTTTCCCACATAAACCTGATTTCTCTATTCCAGCTTTCTGTTGATATGCTCTATAAATTTTATTTGCCTTTCCTTAAATGAGCAACTAGCAGCTCTCAATATCTTTGTTTGTTCTCTTCTTTCCTTTATATTCTAAACATTTCCTTCTGTCCATGATATTTTCAACATTTGCTTCTTTCCATGATATTCCCAACATTTTCTTCTGTCCATGATATTCTCAGTATTCTTTTCTGTCTTTGGTATTCTAACATTGTCTTCTGTCCTCAGTATTCTCAACATTTTCTTGTGTCCATGATATTCTCAACATTTTCTTCTGTCCATGATATTCTCATTTTCTTCTGTCCTCAGTATTCTCAACATTTTCTTCTGTCCTCAGTATTATCAACATTTTCTTCTGTCCATGATATTCTCAACATTTCTTCTGTCCTTGATATTCTCATTTTCTTCTGTCCTCAGTTTCTCAACATTTTCTTTTGTCCTCAGTTTCTCAACATTTTCTTCTGTCCATGATATTATTCTCAACATTTTCTTGTGTCCATGATATTCCCAACATTTTCTTGTGTCCATGATATTCTCAACATTTTCTTCTGTCCATGATATTATTCTCAACATTTTCTTCTGTCAATCATATTATCAACATTTTCTTTTGTCTACAATATTTTCAACATTTTATTCTGCCCACAATATTCTCGACATTTTCTTTTGTCCACAATATTCTCAACATTCTTCTCAAAAGCCACATCTCCGCTGCCTACAGCTTCATCACCATTTCATTACTCATTGTCCAGACACACATAACTGTAATAAACTAAAGTTGTGTTATATTATACTTATTACACAACACTCCACAAAGAGATCTGACACCTAAACACAACATAAACATACGTTGCATGTGAAATTTACATATCAATTATTTTTTTTTAATCCCATGTCTCTTGTGCTATTTTATGTTATGTTTTTTTAACCTAGGTAAATGTAGCTGGATATGTGTTCGACCCTTTCATTCAACATATAGCAGGTCCTCTGCAGAACTTCACTCTTATCGTGACCCGCTGAACAGATTCTCCTCCCTCTGCCAGTTCCCCTGCTTCAAGAATTTTCATGCCCACGGTGTCTTCAATATCCCGTGTCCATCTTCGTGCTGGTCAATCCCTGCCTATTCTTCCATTACTGTTCTGTCCTAATTACTGTGATGTTTAATACGATTAAAGTATGTCAGTTTCCAAGGCAAGACGATGTTTATGAGCCAGGTTTCTCTGGTAATCTTGTAGAATGTCAGTAGTTCTCTTCCTCTAGATCTACAGTATTCTAAGAATTATTCTGTAACATTTAAGTTCAGAAACTCCAACTTTCTTCTTTAGTGATTGTGAAGTTGTCCATGATTCACATTCGTATGTTACCACATGAATGAAGCATGTTCTCAAAGCTGTTACTTTAATGTGTTTGCTGGTGTTGTCCCAGGAGCTCTTTAATGCTGTTTTAACCTCTGCTTTGGTATGTGTCTGACCTAGTATGTGTGTATTGTGTGTAATATGTGTGTATGTGCTAGTATGTGTCTGACCTCTGTTGGAGTCTGAGTTGTTGTTGATTATAAAACCAAGCTATTGCAAGTTGTGACATGTTCCATTTCCTCATTGTTGTGATTTTTGTATAGTGTATAGTTTTGGGTGTTTGTTTGTTTTTTAAGTTCAGAAAAAAATTTTGATCTTCACTATGTATTTTGACAGAAAAGATTATTCTTCTAATCCCTTAGCACCATTTGAGATGAGGGCAGTGTCATATGTGTATCAGAGTTTTGAAGTTTGATTTGTGCCAATTATAAATTGATAAAAATTCATTTGTTATATTTCTCATTACATATCCTGCATAGATGTTGAACAGTTAGCTAGTTTAGTGTCCTTTACAGGACGTCGCAGTTAACCACATAATTTTTTGGCTGTTTGTGATTTCGTGGCAAACCCACGTTCAGTAGTTTGCCATTGCTTTCTGAATGACCAGAACTCATACCACTTAATGAAAACCAACACAAGACAAAGTCTGCTTCCAAATCGCTTGCAGCTGTGTTTTGGATGCGGTATGTGGGACTATGAATTGCTTCCTGAGCTGGCATAGGGAAATAATGGACTCCTTTGGCCATTTTCAAGTTTTATTGCTACTCAGAAAGCTGCTTGTTGTTCATGATATAATGATTTAATTAGGTGGATCAGATATGCTCGAAACCCGGTATCCCTCATGATCATGATGTTCCACAAGTTCTGATGTTGAATATGGTTGAAGGCCTTACTGCAGTCTACAAAACAAGTGTGAAGAGCTGCATTGTACTCTCTGCATTTCTAAAAGATCTTTCTCATGTTGAATTTATCTTTCCCATGTTGAATTTATCTTCCTAATGTTGAATTTATACCTTTGGTTCTTCCGACCAGCCTTACACAGAGTGTACCAGAAAAATGTATGCATAGTTATCGTCCACCAGTTTAAATGTAATTGCATTTCAGTTAAATATATTGATGTGCTAGTGAAACTGAAGTCCCTGGAAGAATT
Organism: Cepaea hortensis; assembly: GCA_963921405.1. Lineage (NCBI taxonomy): Eukaryota > Metazoa > Mollusca > Gastropoda > Stylommatophora > Helicidae > Cepaea > Cepaea hortensis. The sequence continues at coordinate 45,109,647 of OY992887.1, read as the reverse complement.
AAGAGTGTCTAACAACTGCATTGAAAAACTGCCCAGAAACATCCATTATCTTGATAACCTCATCATCCTGGATGTAGCAGATAATTGTCTGACAACTTTTCCCAGGAGAATTAACAGGTGGTGTTGTGTGTCATCTTTACTTCTTTACTGAACTGATGTCCCACAGCTGGAGCATGCTGTGGGTATGTGAAGTGTAAGGGCCATGACATTTAGTAGGCCTGAGTGTATGGAATGAAATGAAAGTAGAACATTATATACAACTATAATAAAGAGACCAAGAGCATTTTAGGTAATTTGATGAGAAGAGACGTGTTGAAAATCATTGTGACGATTAGAAAGATCAGTGGGAAAAGTTGCAGACCAAAATAAATGATGCTAGTTGGACTTGGAGTGGCATAGAGGAATGTAATCGGCAGAGTTGAATCAGAACACCAAGGACCGAGATTCGTGGAGAGACATGAATGCCTAGGCCAGTTGACAGGGCACATGATGATGATGAGTGCACGGAGGAATAAGTGGTCAGTCTTTCCCTCCCATAGAGAATATCGTGAGTTTACATCACACCCTCGTACAATTGTAACCATTACACCTTGACGTCACTGATCGCTGGATCTTGACTAAAGTGGTGAAGCATACAAGGCTATTGGTGAGGCTTTTGAAATGTGTGTGTCTTCAGAAGGCTGAGGCCCCCCGGGAAGGTTAACCCGGTCAACAAATGCCCTCAGAAGTCGGATGTGTCGGTCTGATGGCGCAAGAACGCAGCTCTGCTGTAAACATTCACAACACAGTCACGTCTGGAAAAAAAAAATCTCCGGATGAACGCAGGAGAAGAAGAAGGGTGGGGCGAGTTTCTTGGGTAGAAATTAGACAAATAAGAACGTTCTAGAATAACTCAATATAAAAAGGATGCAGCTGCAGGGGGGACAAACATGAGAAAGGTGGGCTGTTCAGACCACATCAGGCTACATAAAAATCTCCTTACAGCCATAATGTGACAAATTTTTGACAAAAGAGTTAGTGGTGGTAAAGATATAATTTGACAGACAGTATAAAAATATGGTCAGAGTGTCCTCTTACAGTGTACATCAATGACTCAGGATAGAAACTGAAAGAAATCAATCACTGGCAACCTTTGCTGTGAAGTTTGCACTGGAAGATGATGATGATGATTGTTAGACATATACTTGCAGCTTGAATGCTGTTTACAAATGTATGTTTGCAGTAATCAACTTGATTGCAACAATTATCACAGTTAAAGTTGTGTGTAAGAAGAAATTCTTGCCCATTCAGTAACATTGAAATAACTGTATGTTAGCTATTTCAATGCTGGAGAAACAACTATAGTGCTGGGAGATTTCAATGCTGGGAGAAAGAACTATTTAAAAAAAAAATTATTTATTTATTATTTTATGTTGCATATCCCTTACAGTACATTGCAGTCAACATTAGCATTTTTCAGCTGCTGTTGATGTACTAGGCAAGATTATGCTCAGTAGTTTTCCATTGCTTTCTGAGCGACCGGCTCACATACCCCGTAAGTTACAGACGTGGAGCAAACCGCTACCGATTCTCAAACACGTCACGTTTACTCACAAGAATATACAGGATTACGGAGAAAGTCGTGTAACCCTAGACCAGGGAAACAACTATAGTACTAGGATATTTCAATGCTGGGAGAAACGACTTAGTGCTGGGAGATTTCAATGCTGGGAGTAACAACTAATCCTCACAAAAATCAGTTCAATGCACTCACTAGTAGTAGTAGCATGTGTAAGGACTATGCTTAAGTTCAAAGTGATTGGGAAAGAATACAAGAGACATTACAAGAAATAATATCAGCAATTAAGATTACAGTGAAGAAGAACTAAATGACAGAGGAAATTCTGCAATTGATGGACATTGGAGGAGAAAGTAAATTAAATCAAGAAGATGGGATGAAAAAATACATAGATGAATTGTAAGAAACTGTAAGACAGTAAAAGAAGTCTCATTAAATATTTAGTGCAAGGAGCTTAAGAAGACACAAAATCTGTTTACAGAAAGATACATGAACTATGAAGCATTAGAAAACACAACTAGTTGTTTGAAAATAAAAGGGCAATATTAATGGACAAAACGAAGGTAATTGAATGAAGTACAGCATCAAATCAAATGGCAGATCAGAAGACGAGATCGAAAATAGGTGCAATAAGGCAAATCAACTCATTGGACAAATGGCACCAATACTAAAGAACAAACATGTATCAATAACTACTAAGAAAGCACTTTACAACACAATCTTCCTACCAACTCTGTGCTACCAATGCCAAACCTGGACAATAACAGAAAAAGAGAAAAGAAAAATCACAACAACAGAAATGAGGTTCCTGAGAAGAATACTCAACGTATCAAGAAGAGATAAGATCAGAAATGAAGAAATCAGGACTAAAGTGGGGGTTAAAGCTGCTCTAGATTTTATTAGAAAGCAACAAGTCAAATGGTTTGGCCATGCAAGTAGGCTACCAGTCAACAGCATGCCACAACAAGCAATGATGTACAGACCAGATGGAAACAGAGGAAGAGGCTGACCACGTAAACATTGGACGGAGGGAATAACAGAATCCATGGGAATGTCGATATACGAAGCCCATAACCGGGCACTCTCACGAAGTTTATACTTCACCTCGACACCGCAAGGTACAAGAGGAACACGATGAGATGATGACAGCATGAAAAACGTTAAATGATGATGGCAGATCAGAAACAAATCATTCACGACCAATGTGAAGGATCACCACACACCAAAGCAGAAATAGGAGAAAAGTGAATCGCTGGGGCCAGATAATATGATAGTTGAAGAGAAATAAAAGCTGTTTGTGAATTGTTCATACAGGTGATAGTAAATTAGTTGAATGACACCTACAGCAGTTGATATATATTTTATGATATCTGTCATCTACTGCATATAGTGCCTTGCTGTATAGGGCAGGGGCGTATTGAGCCTGAAGAATTCAGGCCGTTGACTAGTGCAGTCACCACGAACTGTGCAAGTTAGAGTTTTCTTTTTGCCCCCGACAGAAACAATTCCACACCTTATTGAGGATTCAAACCCGGGTGTTCCGAAGGAAAACCCGATATTCTAGCCACTCGACCAGCCACTTGATGATATCTTGACATCTATTTTAATAGCTTTACCAAAGAACTCTGATATAGATTGTGGGAGAGCATCTAACAAATAATGTAATGAGTCATCTGAATAAAATATCAGTGAATATTATAATGAGAAGAATAAGAATTAAATTAAACCTGAAATTTAGCAGGGGCATATTGAGCCTGAAGAATTCAGGCCGTTGACTAGTGCAGTCACCACGAACTGTGCAAGTTAGAGTTTTCTTTTTGCCCCCGACAGAAACAATTCCACACCTTATTGAGGATTCAAACCCGGGTGTTCCAAAGGAAAACCCGATATTCTAGCCACTCGACCAGCCACTTGATGATATCTTGACATCTATTTTAATAGCTTTACCAAAGAACTCTGATATAGATTGTGGGAGAGCATCTAACAAATAATGTAATGAGTCATCTGAATAAAATATCAGTGAATATTATAATGATAAGAATTAAATTAAACCTGAAATTTAGCAGGGTGGATTCCCCCCCCCCCCCCCCCCATTGCAACTGATGGGAACTTTTCAACTCATTAAATGCATTGATAGACGGGGATGTCCCAATCTGTTCAGTTTGCACAGTGAAATAATAATGAGATCCACGTAAGACAGGCAAACCTCTAAGGAACTTCACATCCAAATAATTCTCTTAAGATGTATCAGATAGAATCAAGAGAATGCATTCATTCAGACACACATAGACAGACACACAAACACAGAGGGGGAAAGACAGAGAGAGATGACTGGACAGTGTGAAACTTGATCTGAAAGAACTGAATGTTATAGAGGGGAGTAGCATCATCAGGTAAAGAGATGGGTCGGCACAGATTGGGCCTGGTAATTTATGATAATCACAGATAAATCCACACACATACTCATACATTATTTTGTTTTCAGGATTACTTCCCTGAAAGATATTTATGCAGCAAATAATCAGATTGAGATAATTGACAGCACACTTGGGAGACGGCAACTTCTGCGAACACTGGACTTGAAAAACAACAAGTATGACCCTATTAATACTGCCAGTGATTGACATAATTTAAGATCATATAATAATTGTGGATGTCATTTAGGAAGAACAGAATTTGAAGTGAGTTATGAGTGTCATAAATTGATGCTAATTGTAGTTACCACAGTCTTGTAGACCACTTCTGAAAATGTAAGAGGATGTGGTAGAATAGTTTTTAATGCATTTATCTACCACCAGAGTGGTCTGTATCATGTATTATCAGAGTCTACAGGGGAAGTAAAAGAACAGTAACACTGTAATCTACCATTCGTGTCATAAGATGTGACTAGGGAAGGTTGGCCACCTTATCCCCTAGAAAACTTTAGCCGCACAATCCAACTAGTCATGAACATGTCTACAAAAGACTCAGAGTGAGCTGGTTGTGCATGTTTGGCTTGCCTTCTCTCATTATTTACTATGTAGCTGTGGCATCACCTCTGCTGCACTCTGACTTGTTTCCATATGTAACTGCCTCTTGGCAGCATTTCAGTTCATGCCAAGGTTTTTGCTGTTCATTTGTAATGTTGTCTATCCAGCACATTTTGTTATCTTTTTTATTTTTTCTCATACTGTTCCAGCAAGTTTAGTGTTAGACAATCCAGTTGATACCTCCCGGACTTTGTATGTGTTTGCGCGTTTGCAGTTAACATTTCATTTCTGCTACTATATGTTCTGAATCTGTGGTGATGCAGTGTCCAGCATGCTTGCCTGGTGGTCATGTGTTCAAATCCCTATATATTTTTTAATTGGATATCAGCATGGCCGAATAGATAATAGCGTTCGCTCTTAAACTTCCAGTGTGCTGATGCCAAGATAGTGGGTTCATCTCCTACACAAGTCTGTTGGACTAAAATATTGACATCTTGTCCTTAACCTGAGAATTACAAGTGCCTCAGAAGTTGAAGTGGGCTTGCCTGGTAATAGGGAAAAACAATCCACATGCAAAAACCAGTCCACTGTGGACTACGCTTGAGGTCGCAGTGAGAAAAAGAAAAAAAATATTATTTGTTAATTGACCTGGACTCTCATGTCAATTAAGCCTAAAGTGGGTACAGGAATGTCCTTTGAAGCATGATATTTACATCACCCATCCCTGGTGCCAATTTATTCATACAAATATGGGGCTAGTTTTTGTAACATATGCCCAGTATACCTCAGAGTGTGTAAAATGGCCCTTTTCTTTTACTTTACTTACATTGTGTTGCCCTGGTGGGCAGATCAGCATCCCCACCAGCGGTGGACAACTAATAAGCTGACCCATCCCCACCAGCGGTGGACAACTCATAAGCTGACCCATCCCCACCAGCGGTGGACAACTCATAAGCTGACCCATCCCCACTTGGCATTCGTCCACCAGGCTGGCACCATATCGATATGTATGTCCAAGGCATGATCCATTGGGTGGTTGTATATATGTCTGTCTATTAGCTAGTGTTCTAATGCTAAATCATACACAGTTGACATGTTTCTAACTTTGGTGGGAACTGCTCTCTGCTGGCAAGATGTATTGAAACATTCATTGATTTTGTCTTTGTCTCATTTGCTGTCCCATTTGACTGCTGCTGGGTTTTAAACCCAATTTAGGCCAGATTTCTGGGAATAACAGGATCCCCCCACTTGTAAGATTGTAATAGAGAGAGGCAAGCTTTGGCAGAAAAGCTACAAGAGATGTCTTTTAATCACCTCACTGCCTCATTTGAACCATACATTACTGCTAATTTGTGTTGTTTATATAAACAAATGATACTGGAAACTTTAAAAAGTGAGTTATTTGATATATTCCTGCTGTATGTATTATTCAAATTCTGCAAGTTAATTTGCTACTGAGAAAAGAGGAAAGAAAAACTCATGAAACTGATGTAGAGTTGAAGAAGTGTAGAGTTTGTCAGTAAATGTAGGAAAATAGAGAAAATTTACTCTGATTGTTTTATGTAGCTGGTGGCAAAAATTATTGCAAAATAATAACTTTTAACAATTGGGAATGTATTTAGATAGTTTCTTTAGAGTAAGACATTGGCAGTGCCAGTAAGATGATAGATTTGCAGCCTGAAATATTGTTTGAAATAGTTGGCTTGAGTCTGTCAGGGCACCAGGAGATATCCATGGCAAAGTAGTTAAGACATCTGCCTCATGCTCAGAAGGTCTTGGGTTCATTTTTGGACTCCATCCTTTGGTTTGCAATCACAATATTTTTCAGAGACCCCTGGTGGTTGTCAGCAGAGCTGCGGAGTTCATGCTGTGTGCAATGCTTTCGAAAGGCATTTAGCTGCTCTGCCGAGAGAAACTGGGCTAGATGAAGAAAAAAACCAGATGCAGTGACATCAATTCTTTTGTCTTTTAAGCATTTAATACTATCAGTAGAGTAAAATTAAACATGTAAAGCCCATTTACATGTCTCAAAGACATATTGGAGATATGACATTTCTTTTAAAATGTTGCATATCCATTACAGGACGTTGCAGTCAACATCAGCATTTTTCAGCTGCTGTTGATGTACTAGGCAAGATTACGCTCAGTAGTTATGACATTAGGCCTATGTGTTTGGTGACTGATGAAACACGAGGGGGAATAAAGCCTGAATCACCCTGGCTGCCTTTACGAGTAAAATCTGTTACCAATTTTTTAGGCTGAAAGCCCACAATAGTACTGGTTGGGAAACAAGTAAAGCCTGCCATGACTGGGAATTGAATCCATGACTTCTGTGTTGGTGGACAAGTGCACTAACCACTACACAGCTATTAAGATTATGTAACAGAAACTAATGGGAACATCTATGTTTGCCACTGAAAGCTTTGAACGCTATCAGCTTATAAAAGGAGATAATAAACTAATGAACCAATTCACTTTGAATGCTTATTGGTGTAACTGAACAAATTATTATCCACCTGTGATTTTAAAAGCATTCTAAGTTTCCATTGCGTCACTGATAATTTTTATGTTTAGAGTGACTAAAATTCCAGACGATTTGAGGTTAATACAAACACTTGAGGTGCTCCGTCTTGGCAATAACAAAATGTCCACCCTGCCACCAACCACGGACTATTTTGGAACATCTGTGCGAGCTGGATTTAGAGAATAACAAGCTGACTGAAGGGTTTTTACCAGAAACTATAGAGGTTAGTTAGTTACTCGCATATCCTTTATGGGATGTTAACCACTGCATTTTTTGGCTGTTTGTGATTTCTTGGCAAGTTTACATTCAGTAGTTTGCCATTGCTTTCTGAATGACCGGCACTCACACCTTTGTATGGAAACCAACGCAAGGCGGTCTGCTGCCAAATTGCCTGCTGCTGTGTTTTGAACGTAGTATGCGGGATTACAAATTGCATTCATAGCCCCTTCGGCAGTGAACTGGCAGAGGTTATTACATCTTTGTTAACAGATTCATTGCCAAACAAAGTGTTGGTTTAGACCAAACAAAAATGGATGGCGGAAAATAGAAGTAGGAGTGTGTCACAGTTGTGGCTTAACCGTTGTATGGTAGCAGTCATGTTGTATTATATATCTAATTAAAAGAAGGTGCATAGGAAAACTACTATGTTGATATTTTAACTATAGGCAGGCCGAGAGAGGGATCATGCTGCATGGGCAACACATGGTCTCTATATATATTTCAGCCCAGGCTGTGTGCTGTGGAGAGGTATAACTCCATTTCATACACTAATGTCTATCAAGATGGCAAAGTGCCAGTCAATTCAGTAGAATGACCATTATTCAGGGAAATAAGGAAATGGATTAAATGCTGAATATAAATTCAAGTTCCCAGGCCGCATACTATTATCAAAGATAGTGGAACAAAAACTGTAGCTATCATCCTAAACTAAATAAAGAGAAAATTTGCAGTGGAAGATTAATTAATAGAAATCACTATCTACATAGCTAATGAATGTAGGTAAATCGATGATGAAAACATTACAATTGAATATGATGACCTGGGAAGGTTAACCTGGCCAACAAATGCCTGAAGAAGTCGGATGTGTCGGTCAAAAGGTACAAATATCGCAGCTCTGCTGTAAACAGTCACAATGCAATTACGCCTAAAATAACATACCGGATGAATGCAGAAGAAAAAGAATACGATGAAATATTATCATTAGCAAAGGTGTGTAAATTGCACATGGTAGTAGTAGTAGTTGTTGTTGTTGTAGTAGTAGTACTAGTAGTTGTTGTTGTTGTAGTAGTAGTAGTAGTAGAAACAATAATAATTCAAGACAATCTATTAATTTAGCACGTGCAGTTGACAGGCTATACAACTCCTATCTAGATCGGTCATCCCTCAAAACTCTGCTAAATTGCGGTCAACAAAGTTAACAAAGAAAAGACTTTTCATATTAGGTATTCGATGCATAATAAGCAATTGCTCTTTCTTTCGCACTTTCCCCACCAACTTATCTTGTTCTTTCGTTAATTTTTCATGTTATTTCACCTCTGCCAGTTCTCCTGCCCGGAATATCTTGACCTTCAACATCTAATTTTTCGAACCATTTTATTATGGTTTTATTATCCTGCATCGCGAAGGATTGTTCCTTGTGTTGTTCTGTCAGCTAAGACAATCAATTTAATTTTAGCTCCGTTTCCTGCCCTGTTTATCGGGTTACCAAAACAGAAATGAATGGAAGTGTACAACAGTATGCCATGCGTCAAATAAAGGCAAGACTAGAAGGTCCAGCATGTGACGACTACAACGCATCGCCTTTGCCCGTCGGAAAAAAAGACTCAAAAGACAACGTCATGCAGATCTACCAATAAGACAGCACTACTGAGGTCCCCTCTATGACTATAACTACCACAACGGTATAAGTTACTATAAGCCCAGCAGTGTTGCCATCTCCCTTTAATGAAAAAGCAACAAAATCGATCCAAAAAAAAGCACTAAAAAGCACCAAAATTTTTGGAAAACACCAAAAAAAAAAGCACCAACTGTTTTTATTACAAATGTAACAAGGTAGCACAGTATAATTTATTATTATCACTTCATATTACAATGAAGTTTATTCCAGATCCGCCAAATCCCAATCAGAATTACTTTCGAGCCAAAAATCACCAAATTGCAATACTATTTTTTGGGAAATCACTAAAACAAGCACTGGTGGTATTCATTCAAAACGTTATAAAGTATCACATTATAATTTATTATAATCACTGAATATTAGAATGAAGTTTATTCTAGATCTGCCAAATCCCAGTCAAACAACTCCTCTTCAGTTTCTGTAGCTATTTCCTGCTGTGTTTGCTCCTGCAATGATGAGGATGATTGAAAGAAACATGTATATGCCTCCTGTGATCCAATTTTTCGCAGAATATCCTTAGGTAGTTTATTATCATGACAGCATTTGCCATATCTTTTCATTCCATATCTAATAGTCAAAACAGCTGTCAAACTCTTGATGCTCAGTCTGTTCCGCAATTTTGATTTTATAACTCCCATCTGACTGAAAATACGCTCCACGTTCGCATTAGAATGAGGTAAAATGAGCACAGTTAAAGCTAAATCTGTAAGATCTTGGAAAGGATTTTCACAGGTGGCATCCCTGTATGAGGCTATTTCTGCTCACAGTCCAAGTGTGTCAGAGGTCTGTGTCCACTGCATATGGTGAAGTTTTCTCCACTGGAAATTGATGCGGGTGAGAGTAGCTGCATCTTCTACAAACATTTTAGCAAGATCCAATATACAGGGCTTCATTGGCTGTAGACATTCACTTCCACTAAGACATGACATGGACTGCAACACTCAAACGTTATCGGGTGTACGTAAACACAGCTGTGTCAATAGCTCTATTATAAACTGGATGCACCTTCCACGAATTTCTTTCTCATCAGGAAACTTGTAGTCTGCTATTTCTTTCTCAAACTCATAACCTAGATTGGGATTAGGATCTAAATAATCTTGAATTGCATCACTTTCTGTTATTTTTTTTCCCAGGAATAGCAATCTTTGAACTGATAGCATCAATGAGCTGGACAAGATCGCTGAGTAGTTTTGTTGTATCCTGTATATCTGCTTCGAATTTCTTATTCACACTTTGAACTTCTCCAAGAATATGCTTGAGAAATATGAGATACACATAGTTTTTCATGTCGTTAAACATAGAATGTAGAAGTTCTGCTGTATAACAGCGCTCGTTGAGTCTTGCTACATCAAAATGAGTTCTGAGCTCGATCCACTGCTGCAATATTCTGACAATGGCAGATTGAATGGACATCCATCGTGTCTGGCGTAATTGAACAATCTTCAGCGGGTGTTGTCAATCATTTATTGAAGCAAAAAGCTCCATGTACTTTGCTTGACGAAGACTTCAGTGAGAAAACCAGTTATATGTTTCTCTAATCATGAACTCTATGTTCCTGGGCAGACAAGCAGCTGCAGCCTGTGACACTGCCAGCTGAAGGGAATGACATACACATCTAATTAGTACCAAATGAGGAACTTCGGATTTTAATTTTGTATATACTCTATTGTTTACACCTGTCATGACAGACGCATTGTCAGTGCCGAGTTCAACAAGTCTTTGCAACTCAAGTCCATTCTTGTTTAAACAATCTTTTAACGCATAAGTAACCACAAACTGCTTTCTTGTCTCTGAATAGTACCTAATAGCTACTCCAAATAGCTTAGTTTCAGAAATGTCATTGCTCTCATCAATCAATAAGTTGTATTTACTTTTGCCAATATCAGCTGTCAAGTCTGTTGTGAAATATGGTGCAAGTACATTTGAAATAACTGCTCTGCACTTAGTTCTCCTAAGCTTAAAGTTCTTGCAACCTTTGCTGTCACCAAAGTGTACCTTGCAGAGTTCACTTAAATGGTCAACAGCGCGAAGCGAACAATGGCCAGCTATGAACAAAGACATGCATCCTTCTGTTTCTTTGACATCATCTTTCAGTTTGTCAAATGCAATTGTTGTTTGTCTTTGTGTACTGAATGGTTGTTTGGCTTTCTGATGTTTCGTTGTATTCTTGTGCCTCTCAATATCATTTAACCTGGCTGCAATTGAACATTTGCAATATTTGAAAAAGCACTTAGTATTATTATTATCCCCTTCTACTTTTAACAACCATTTTTGAAATCTCGTGTCACTGAGCCACTGTTCTCTGAAATGTTGATAATATTTCTTGCTCATGGTGAAACACAAATAAGCTTAAATGAAAGGATAATGTAGACCACAAAATTATGAACTTGATTACAAGCTAATGTATTGACGTTTGGACTTGTCTGCAAGATGGCGTTCGCTTTCAGCTAAATAGTATTAAAGGGAGTTAAATTAGTTGAATATTGCGCGGTAACGTATTAAGACTGTTTTACTCCCTCGCTTCAGTTCAAATTCGGCCTTTTAGTGTTCCCAAAATGATTTTTAAAGTAATGTTTACCCACCCCAAAAAAGCACAAAAAAAATTTTGTGAAGCACCAAATAAGCGCGGCCGCGCTAAAAGCAAAATTTTCGCACTAAATGACTTGAAAAAGCACTAAATTTAGCGCGAAAAGTACTAAAATGGCAACACTGAGGGCCAGTCATCTTCTTCTTTCACCATTTATCTCCCTTTGGGGCATAATCTCTCAACTAAATCACACAGAGTCCTGTTATCCTTAACTATCCCGTACAGCTCTCTCCATGTACTGGCAATAATATCCATATTTCTGTTTCAAATTCTTTTCTCCGTATGTGTTTTGGTCTTTCTCTGTTTATCAGCCTAGCGATGCACTAAAGTGCGTTTTTAGGTCTTACTCTGTTTATCAGTGTGTATAATGCACCATTGATGAACGAAAGATGAGTGATTGGAAGGGCCGATTGTAAGACGGGCCTGCCTGCCCAATTTGTGACCCTTTTAAAATAAAGTTGATTTGATTTGATTTATCAGCCTAGCGATACACTAAACACCAACTCTTTAGCCAATAGTCTCCAAATCAGAAATGGATTTAATGAAGTGTAAGAGCATACTGTAACATTGAGCATGCCCCAAGACAAGGTTCATCGTCACTAGTAAAATATGTTCAAAATATGCTAGGGTTCAAACAATAGAGCAAGCTGCATGAAACATCTACAGCACTTTCTCTGACTGTAACTATAGTTAGCTGCATATACTTTACAGGACGTCGCAATCAATCCCAGCTGCACGAAACATATATAGCGCTGACTCTGACTGTCATTACAGTTAACTGCATATCCTTTACAGGATGTTACAGTCAACCCCAGCATTTTTGGCTGTTTGTGATTTCTTGGCAGGTTTACGTTCGTTAGTTTTCCTTTGCTTTCTGAACAACCGACAGTAATATCGTTGTATCGAAACGAACGCAATGCGGCCTGCTTCCAAATCGCCTGCATCTGAGTTTGGAACTTGGTATGCGGGATTACGAATTGCATCTGTAACTCCTTGGTCACAGAGACTGTCACTAGGTAATCATCATTGTACCACAAGCTCTCCAAGAAGGTGACCTCACACAATCGAGAAGTGCACCAAGAAAGTCTGCTGCCAGACAACGAAATGTACTCCAGTGGAAACTGATGAAGGTTTGACAATCTTTCGGTTCGTTGCGTTGATGGGGGTGATCTGCAGATGACTTCATACCTGCTAATGATCATACTTTTGGTATCTCTGTCTGTTTCTCAAATGTTGTCCATGATGGCTAATGGGAAATCCTTATTATCTTTGTCGTCGTCATCATCATCAGGATCTTCCACTTTTGCCGTGAAGAGTTGTGGGGGAGGAATAGTTGACGTTCCAGCACTTGATGGGTGGTACTAAATAGTGTCATTACCGTGATTGTACTTTAATATCGTCAATCCATTTTCTTCTCTGGCGTCCTCTTGCTCTCGTGTAAGATCTTCGTTGATATAGCGCCAGTGCTGGTAGTTGATGGTGTTGCATTCTAACGAGATGGCCGAACCATGTGATCTTCTGCCCTTCGATATATGTGGTACAATGAGTTGTTTCTCTGACTCATATACTGTTGCTTTACCTGGCAGAGCGGCATTGGTCAGCTCGCATCCACGTATACTCGTATACATCGACAACCGAGAATAGGACAAATACTTACCACAATGGCAGCCAATGATGAATCTGGCAACCACAACAGCTTCTATGGAATCAACTCTTCTACTAAGAAACATCAACGCGGACGCCACCACACCCAAGCATATATTCAACAGACAACCACGTTTTCTGAAGAAGACATTGGTAGAATTCTTATAATCCCGTAAACCGGCCTTGGGGCTAAGGGATTACGGACGCAATTCGATTCGTATAGAACGTTCGAAATACAGCTGTGGGCAATTTGGCAGCAGACTGCCATGCGTTGGTGTTTATAAAATGGCATGAATGCCGGTGGTTCAGAAAACAATTGCAAACTACTGAATGTAAACTTGCCAAGAAATCACAAATAGCCGTAAAGGGCTGCGATGAGTGCGACGTCTGTAAAGGATAAGCAAATTACCCCGTGCAGCATAGCGTGTTTTGGACCCAGTAGTACCAACAGCTCCAAAGGTAACGTCTATAGTGCATTTACATTTGGTTGCCTCCGTATAAAAATCCATATCCTAGTAACCAACTGAGGGATAATGATGAGATGTAGCATATAACTTTATCTGGAGATTGTACAGCAAATTTCAATATTTATTTATATGCGGTATATAATATACGGGTCAGGAATTAAGTCCATAATTTTAAATGTATTACACCTTCAGCCAGAAAATCAGTGTTCAATGTTGAATATTCTCCGTGGTTCACGGGATTGGCCTTATAGCAAGAACCCCGCGCTGTTTAAACTGGGAGTGCTCAAGGGTGTCGTCAATGTGGCTTCTTTCATGAAACCTAATTATTATTATTATTATTATTTTAAATCTTACCACTTATCGCGAACATTGGAATGTGTAAATATTGTTCAATGGGACTGAATGTGAAATTTTATACACTTCAAAGCACCGCTATGAAGTTGTACACATATTTTTGTCAAGAAGATGATCGCAGGAAACTGTTTCATACTATTATAAAATAGTAAATTTAGCTGCATGTCCTTCACAGGACGTAGCAGTCAACCTCAGCATTTTTGCTGAGAAACAATCCTGGGCAAATTTTACGTTCAGTAGTTTGCCATTAGCCCGCTCCGTGGCTAAAGGATTGCGAACACGGTTCGTGAACTGGATACCAGGCATTCGAAGCTCAGCTGCAGCCGATTTGTGCAGCAGACCATGTCGCGTTGTGTTATAACGTGCTGGTACGGGAGCGGTCGTGCAGAAAGCAATGGCAAACTACTGAATGTAACACTTGCCTAGTACATCAACAGCAGCTGAAAAATGTTGGTGTTGACTGCAACGTCCCGTAAGGGATAAGTGTCACGAATTGGCCGCCTTAACATCCCAGAATATTTTTCTCGGTCTCCAAATTTGAGAGGCCAAATTGAGAAAGAATGAATTAATCACACTACTCCAAAATTATCTAGTCGTGAGGTAAGATTATTCACAAAAAGCCTCTAGCCATGACGTAAGCTTGCAGATGGCAAGTAAAATGGCAACTAGATAATTAGTATACACCTTGGGAACCTGCTGACCCAGACATGCTGAATCAACAATGAAGGGGCCATGGACTGTGTAATTAAAACTGACCAGGCATGACACCTGATAAGCACAGGTAGGAAATCGCCAGGTGTGAACAACATTGACAGAGGGAGAGATAATAGCCCCAGGGCTGTAAACTAAGCCCCGCCCACTCTGACTGGCAGACTCAGGGAGGTGTGAACCAGGTCTGATAAGACAATTACCACTGAGGACTTGGGGCCAGACAGAGAGGAGCAAGGTGTGATGGCCAGTTGCAATGATAAGGGCAATTACTGTCAGGAGGAGATAAGAAGAATTTATGACGGGAATGCCAAGGAGATAATATGGTCTGCTTGACTTGGCTTAAATAAGGGTCCCTAGCCTAGTTTTATGTCAGATTAAGTTTGACTTCAGAACAGGTGAGAAGAGAGAGTAAATGTAGATTTCTTAGTAACTAAGTATTTTAGGTGTATGTACTGAATTCCAGTCTATATCTGATCTAGGTTATTGCAAGAACTATCATTGTCATAGATTACTTGAGTGTTCTTTCTAAGTTCTGCGTTCAATATCATATTGCTTTAAAGTGTTATTCTTCTGAGAAATAGAGCCTTATGTGAGACAGATCTTGTCTGGGTAGACTTTTAGGTGTCTTGGTAGATGCTTGTCATTTCTTTGTACACTATCCTAGTTGCCTTTTGGTGTGTGCATTTGTTGTACAGAATATAGTCAACTGACTATTTATTTAATTCTGACAACAGCAGTAACTAAGTGTGATTAAACCGGGCAGCTCAGCAAATATAGCTGGTCTGTTTGGTCACTTCAATTAGACTTGTTGTATATCTCATTTTGTAGCTATACAATATTAGTACTCATTAATAATGCCTGATGCTATTATGTTGAGTATAATTAGATGTCCATCTTGAAGTAATATAATGTTTACGGATATGTTGGATGTATGTATGTGTAATTTCATAAACTAACTAGTGCATTATGCTATGATGTTAAAGTATCATAATATGTCTAGTTTAATCAATATGTTTATGTGTATTGGATGTTTGATATATTGATTTGTCATATGCAAACCTACCAATATGAAGTGTTATGCTATTGTCTGTGCATTGGCACATTGGCCAATGATGGTGTTAGAAGCAGAGGTGTAATGGTACAGACATTACCCACAAGTGTTATGGGGTATATGGTGCTAAACTTTCTCAGTGTATTGTGGGCGTGCGTCCACGGTAATGCATGGAAACCTGGCACAGCTACTGGTCACGGCTTGCAAGCCCGGATGATCAGGCATTGTTATAATACCCTTACCGACCCGGTGAGCTGCTAAACTAACATTGGACGGAGCGGCTGTACGACACAGAATTTCTGTATTAGCGACATGGACATGGGGCGGCAGAAATGTAATCATTACAGGCGTGTGAGACCATTGAAAAGCCCGTCCCAGACTAAAGACAGTAGGGAGAAGGAGGAGGGTGAACGCAGTCGACCTGAAAGATAAACTTGGCCAGACTGGTCATTGTATATGTTTGTGTTATGATATGTTTTAATTAGGATTGCGCTGATGTAGAACTGATATAACACATTCTCGACTTTCTTTCAAGCTCTCACAAGGAGCCCTATGTTATAGATCTCAAGACTAGAGACTACTGACTAGGAGTGTCAGGACTGACAGGATCTCAGAATACCGGCAAGCTGTTCTTTTTCTTTTGTTGTCTACTGGAGAGTGGGGATCTGGACCACAGATCCAGATAGATGGAGTAACAAGTAAAGTTACGTAATGTTTGTCATCAATATCAATATGTATATGATTTTATCATCCTCATATTGACAATCATCCAATGTCTATGATTAGTAAATAAATGTTGTAGTCTTGTAACTCATAGTTCTGTCATTATATTTTTTCCAATTGTGCATACGTATTGTTGTGTACATTGGTGGGGGTTCACTTACACACCAAGGAAAGGAGCAGTCAGGGAGAAAACCTGTACTGAGATAGTCGTCTATACTAATATATTTAGACTTAAAACATCTATCTTAAGCTAACCTTCTCTTTCCTATACCTTGGCGAATATTCAGCTCAGTTCATTTCAATTTTGTAACGAGCCACTTAGAGCTGTACGTTGGATATTCAGGGCTTAATCTGTAGTTCAGCCATATAGATTTTGTCCCTAGTCAGTTTCTGACTATCTGGGGTTGCTCGCCAGTGAATAAGATTTTCATCTTGCCGGTGGGGCACCCCGACTTATGACAGATTGGTGTCTCGTCTCCGGGATTTAATTTTAACCCGATCCTACGGATTGGGCTTCTCGTACGGTATTTGAATTCGGACTTCTCGCTTTCAATAGACTCTGGTACTAGACCCTAGACATACGATTTTAAAAGTTAACTCTTGTAATCTTCAGTCATCAAAATAGACTAGCATCAGATGTAGCTAATTTTAGTTGAGGAAATTACAGAGTATAGATATAACTTTTCAAAAGTGTATAACAGATAAGAACTTATGAGAACTACCTCATCTATCATTTATTGATAAGTATTTCAATTCTTATCATTTAGTGTATCATTCATCATTTAATGATAACTGATCACTTTAATCATATTTACATTGATGTGTTTGATGATTTAACTGCTTGATTGATTTGCCATTTTATGCTTACTTATGCCATTTTCATTATGACATGTATGCAGTGCATTTTAATATTTATTTAGGTAAATATTACTGATTACTGTGTAGTAGATCTCTCACACTTACTTCACTGCGGTCACCAGAAACTACTTGAATATTACTTTCAGTTGTCTTTCACTGCTGAGGGTTAACTCGACACATTGGTTTTGATTCTGCTGTCATTGGTTCACTCTTGTCTTTCTAGCTTAGCTTTGAATTTGATAGATACATAGGAGCTTACCATTAGCAAATATGGACTCACCTTCCCAGGATCTAGATTATCTGAAGGCGCGCACAGATTACTTAGAGTCCACGAGAAGGTTAGGCATAATAGAGGGCTTAACAGGAGAACAATTAGAAACATACATCAGAGACGAGATGAAAGAGTGGGACATGGCGGAGGAACAGATGAATAAAACAATTGATGAGTTATTTGAAGCAAAAGAGCGTAGCAAAACTGAAGAAGCAGAGATTAATAAACAGCATATGGAAGTAGTCAATGCAGAGAAGCTAACCTTTCTAGCGGAACATAAGGTAGGAGATATGGATGCTCACCCAACCAGGAAGGAAGGGACATCTTTGCCACCCACCGCGGAATCAGAGTTAGTGGACCGGGAACTACAGGTTCTCATTCGACCCTGTCCTAAACGGAAAAGAGGGAAGAAAAAACGTGCCAAAGGCACTTCAAACAGTCACAAACGTGATAACTGTTTGCACCACGGAAATTGTGGTCTCACTGGTTCGCCAGTACAGGACCTTCAGGAAAACCACTTGACTTCTATGAGAAATGAATCTCGAGAGAAAGAGGAACTGAAGACAACCTTTAATGAGGTCGCAGGCGGAGACCTAGCCGATTCTCACATTCCCTTCTGTTCACAGAATCACGAAGTGGAATTACATCTGACTGAAATAGGGAGGATGGAAGTAACTGAATCCCAGGTGAATTTCATTACTGCAATGCGGGAAGAATCACCAATTATCAGTTCAGATAATTTAACTGGTCCGCCAGTACAAGACTCCCAGGAATCTCATTTTACTTCAACGAGAGGTGAAACTCAAGAGGAAGATGACCTGAGGACATCTTTTAAGGAGTTCGGAGATCGAAAGGTAACCGACTTTATTATTCCCTTCAGCTCAGGAGAGGATGAAGTGGGATTAAATTTGACTGACAGAGGGGTGAAGGATGACCCGGAACCCCTTGTGATCTTTGAGGCTGCAGCTCAGGACAAGACACTAGATCTCAGTTCAAATCATTTACCTAGTGTGATGGATTGCTTAGACAGCCCACCACAGGATGTACCGCAACTGGACTTAGCCCATGAAAGCAGGGCCAGAGAGGAACATCCAGACCAGGAAACATTTCCAGTTGTTATCTCACAGTATACCAGTTCGGAGACTCAGGGAATTGTCATGAGCCAGAATATGGACTCTGATATTGTGCAGACAACATTGTCTGTAGTTGCTAAAGAAGAAAATTCTTTGCACAAGATGGAGGAAGAAACGCCTATCATCTCATTAGCTGAAGTTATCAGGGAATTCCAGCAACAGGAACCTGAAGTAACAGAAGTCAAGAGTGGTTTGGAATCAACACTCTTAGGACTCAATCTACCCTTCAGTCAGGTCGATTTGATAGGAGTAGATCAGCTATTTGTGGATACTTTATTCAAAAGTAACACCACTTTATCGCCCTGGAGTAACTATGTTATTTCTCAAGGCAGGACAACTTGGCACACTAAATTTCCAATTTCTAGCACGGTTTTTACAAGAAACTCTAATGTAGAGAAACTCAGCCCATTAACTGATTATCGGGGGAAGAAACCGCGACACCGAGGAGGGAAGATTGTTACGCCCAACTTTGAAGGAGGAAAGCGCCAGTTGAATTTATATCATGGGACCATGATGTGTAACATTATTCCTTTCAAAAGGAAGATATTGATGGATCAGTTAAGAATCTATAAAGGACGGAGGAAAATCGCGGAGACAAGCTTTGCTGTGGCCAGCTTATGCAAGACCTCACTACGGGTACATCCTCGGCTGAAAGGAGTAAATCACGTGAGTGAATGGTGTAAAACGATTGCTGCCCAGAGGCGTAGAAGAATCCCGTTGATTGTGATCTTTCCCAGAGGGGTAAAATTACAACCTTCTGACAATTACCGGATTTTACCAAGCTATTGCATGGAATCCCGGCCTAAAACCAGGTACAAGGATCTATCCCGTGTATCTTTGGGTTATGGAAATGGAACGTCTTTATGCAGATGCAGGACAACCCACTGCCACAAAGAATATTGGAAACCTTTAGGCAGATACAGAACGGAGAGTGCTTAGGCATTATTCTGGGATGTACGGCGTGCTTTGACAAAAGATTTCTGGCAGAAACTTTTTTTTTAAGGGGAAAGCTCTGTCACGAATTGGCCGCCTTAACATCCCAGAATATTTTTCTCGGTCTCCAAATTTGAGAGGCCAAATTGAGAAAGAATGAATTAATCACACTACTCCAAAATTATCTAGTCGTGAGGTAAGATTATTCACAAAAAGCCTCTAGCCATGACGTAAGCTTGCAGATGGCAAGTAAAATGGCAACTAGATAATTAGTATACACCTTGGGAACCTGCTGACCCAGACATGCTGAATCAACAATGAAGGGGCCATGGACTGTGTAATTAAAACTGACCAGGCATGACACCTGATAAGCACAGGTAGGAAATCGCCAGGTGTGAACAACATTGACAGAGGGAGAGATAATAGCCCCAGGGCTGTAAACTAAGCCCCGCCCACTCTGACTGGCAGACTCAGGGAGGTGTGAACCAGGTCTGATAAGACAATTACCACTGAGGACTTGGGGCCAGACAGAGAGGAGCAAGGTGTGATGGCCAGTTGCAATGATAAGGGCAATTACTGTCAGGAGGAGATAAGAAGAATTTATGACGGGAATGCCAAGGAGATAATATGGTCTGCTTGACTTAGCTTAAATAAGGGTCCCTAGCCTAGTTTTATGTCAGATTAAGTTTGACTTCAGAACAGGTGAGAAGAGAGAGTAAATGTAGATTTCTTAGTAACTAAGTATTTTAGGTGTATGTACTGAATTCCAGTCTATATCTGATCTAGGTTATTGCAAGAACTATCATTGTCATAGATTACTTGAGTGTTCTTTCTAAGTTCTGCGTTCAATATCATATTGCTTTAAAGTGTTATTCTTCTGAGAAATAGAGCCTTATGTGAGACAGATCTTGTCTGGGTAGACTTTTAGGTGTCTTGGTAGATGCTTGTCATTTCTTTGTACACTATCCTAGTTGCCTTTTGGTGTGTGCATTTGTTGTACAGAATATAGTCAACTGACTATTTATTTAATTCTGACAACAGCAGTAACTAAGTGTGATTAAACCGGGCAGCTCAGCAAATATAGCTGGTCTGTTTGGTCACTTCAATTAGACTTGTTGTATATCTCATTTTGTAGCTATACAATATTAGTACTCATTAATAATGCCTGATGCTATTATGTTGAGTATAATTAGATGTCCATCTTGAAGTAATATAATGTTTACGGATATGTTGGATGTATGTATGTGTAATTTCATAAACTAACTAGTGCATTATGCTATGATGTTAAAGTATCATAATATGTCTAGTTTAATCAATATGTTTATGTGTATTGGATGTTTGATATATTGATTTGTCATATGCAAACCTACCAATATGAAGTGTTATGCTATTGTCTGTGCATTGGCACATTGGCCAATGATGGTGTTAGAAGCAGAGGTGTAATGGTACAGACATTACCCACAAGTGTTATGGGGTATATGGTGCTAAACTTTCTCAGTGTATTGTGGGCGTGCGTCCACGGTAATGCATGGAAACCTGGCACAGCTACTGGTCACGGCTTGCAAGCCCGGATGATCAGGCATTGTTATAATACCCTTACCGACCCGGTGAGCTGCTAAACTAACATTGGACGGAGCGGCTGTACGACACAGAATTTCTGTATTAGCGACATGGACATGGGGCGGCAGAAATGTAATCATTGCAGGCGTGTGAGACCATTGAAAAGCCCGTCCCAGACTAAAGACAGTAGGGAGAAGGAGGAGGGTGAACGCAGTCGACCTGAAAGATAAACTTGGCCAGACTGGTCATTGTATATGTTTGTGTTATGATATGTTTTAATTAGGATTGCGCTGATGTAGAACTGATATAACACATTCTCGACTTTCTTTCAAGCTCTCACAAGGAGCCCTATGTTATAGATCTCAAGACTAGAGACTACTGACTAGGAGTGTCAGGACTGACAGGATCTCAGAATACCGGCAAGCTGTTCTTTTTCTTTTGTTGTCTACTGGAGAGTGGGGATCTGGACCACAGATCCAGATAGATGGAGTAACAAGTAAAGTTACGTAATGTTTGTCATCAATATCAATATGTATATGATTTTATCATCCTCATATTGACAATCATCCAATGTCTATGATTAGTAAATAAATGTTGTAGTCTTGTAACTCATAGTTCTGTCATTATATTTTTTCCAATTGTGCATACGTATTGTTGTGTACATTGGTGGGGGTTCACTTACACACCAAGGAAAGGAGCAGTCAGGGAGAAAACCTGTACTGAGATAGTCGTCTATACTAATATATTTAGACTTAAAACATCTATCTTAAGCTAACCTTCTCTTTCCTATACCTTGGCGAATATTCAGCTCAGTTCATTTCAATTTTGTAACGAGCCACTTAGAGCTGTACGTTGGATATTCAGGGCTTAATCTGTAGTTCAGCCATATAGATTTTGTCCCTAGTCAGTTTCTGACTATCTGGGGTTGCTCGCCAGTGAATAAGATTTTCATCTTGCCGGTGGGGCACCCCGACTTATGACAGATTGGTGTCTCGTCTCCGGGATTTAATTTTAACCCGATCCTACGGATTGGGCTTCTCGTACGGTATTTGAATTCGGACTTCTCGCTTTCAATAGACTCTGGTACTAGACCCTAGACATACGATTTTAAAAGTTAACTCTTGTAATCTTCAGTCATCAAAATAGACTAGCATCAGATGTAGCTAATTTTAGTTGAGGAAATTACAGAGTATAGATATAACTTTTCAAAAGTGTATAACAGATAAGAACTTATGAGAACTACCTCATCTATCATTTATTGATAAGTATTTCAATTCTTATCATTTAGTGTATCATTCATCATTTAATGATAACTGATCACTTTAATCATATTTACATTGATGTGTTTGATGATTTAACTGCTTGATTGATTTGCCATTTTATGCTTACTTATGCCATTTTCATTATGACATGTATGCAGTGCATTTTAATATTTATTTAGGTAAATATTACTGATTACTGTGTAGTAGATCTCTCACACTTACTTCACTGCGGTCACCAGAAACTACTTGAATATTACTTTCAGTTGTCTTTCACTGCTGAGGGTTAACTCGACACATTGGTTTTGATTCTGCTGTCATTGGTTCACTCTTGTCTTTCTAGCTTAGCTTTGAATTTGATAGATACATAGGAGCTTACCATTAGCAAATATGGACTCACCTTCCCAGGATCTAGATTATCTGAAGGCGCGCACAGATTACTTAGAGTCCACGAGAAGGTTAGGCATAATAGAGGGCTTAACAGGAGAACAATTAGAAACATACATCAGAGACGAGATGAAAGAGTGGGACATGGCGGAGGAACAGATGAATAAAACAATTGATGAGTTATTTGAAGCAAAAGAGCGTAGCAAAACTGAAGAAGCAGAGATTAATAAACAGCATATGGAAGTAGTCAATGCAGAGAAGCTAACCTTTCTAGCGGAACATAAGGTAGGAGATATGGATGCTCACCCAACCAGGAAGGAAGGGACATCTTTGCCACCCACCGCGGAATCAGAGTTAGTGGACCGGGAACTACAGGTTCTCATTCGACCCTGTCCTAAACGGAAAAGAGGGAAGAAAAAACGTGCCAAAGGCACTTCAAACAGTCACAAACGTGATAACTGTTTGCACCACGGAAATTGTGGTCTCACTGGTTCGCCAGTACAGGACCTTCAGGAAAACCACTTGACTTCTATGAGAAATGAATCTCGAGAGAAAGAGGAACTGAAGACAACCTTTAATGAGGTCGCAGGCGGAGACCTAGCCGATTCTCACATTCCCTTCTGTTCACAGAATCACGAAGTGGAATTACATCTGACTGAAATAGGGAGGATGGAAGTAACTGAATCCCAGGTGAATTTCATTACTGCAATGCGGGAAGAATCACCAATTATCAGTTCAGATAATTTAACTGGTCCGCCAGTACAAGACTCCCAGGAATCTCATTTTACTTCAACGAGAGGTGAAACTCAAGAGGAAGATGACCTGAGGACATCTTTTAAGGAGTTCGGAGATCGAAAGGTAACCGACTTTATTATTCCCTTCAGCTCAGGAGAGGATGAAGTGGGATTAAATTTGACTGACAGAGGGGTGAAGGATGACCCGGAACCCCTTGTGATCTTTGAGGCTGCAGCTCAGGACAAGACACTAGATCTCAGTTCAAATCATTTACCTAGTGTGATGGATTGCTTAGACAGCCCACCACAGGATGTACCGCAACTGGACTTAGCCCATGAAAGCAGGGCCAGAGAGGAACATCCAGACCAGGAAACATTTCCAGTTGTTATCTCACAGTATACCAGTTCGGAGACTCAGGGAATTGTCATGAGCCAGAATATGGACTCTGATATTGTGCAGACAACATTGTCTGTAGTTGCTAAAGAAGAAAATTCTTTGCACAAGATGGAGGAAGAAACGCCTATCATCTCATTAGCTGAAGTTATCAGGGAATTCCAGCAACAGGAACCTGAAGTAACAGAAGTCAAGAGTGGTTTGGAATCAACACTCTTAGGACTCAATCTACCCTTCAGTCAGGTCGATTTGATAGGAGTAGATCAGCTATTTGTGGATACTTTATTCAAAAGTAACACCACTTTATCGCCCTGGAGTAACTATGTTATTTCTCAAGGCAGGACAACTTGGCACACTAAATTTCCAATTTCTAGCACGGTTTTTACAAGAAACTCTAATGTAGAGAAACTCAGCCCATTAACTGATTATCGGGGGAAGAAACCGCGACACCGAGGAGGGAAGATTGTTACGCCCAACTTTGAAGGAGGAAAGCGCCAGTTGAATTTATATCATGGGACCATGATGTGTAACATTATTCCTTTCAAAAGGAAGATATTGATGGATCAGTTAAGAATCTATAAAGGACGGAGGAAAATCGCGGAGACAAGCTTTGCTGTGGCCAGCTTATGCAAGACCTCACTACGGGTACATCCTCGGCTGAAAGGAGTAAATCACGTGAGTGAATGGTGTAAAACGATTGCTGCCCAGAGGCGTAGAAGAATCCCGTTGATTGTGATCTTTCCCAGAGGGGTAAAATTACAACCTTCTGACAATTACCGGATTTTACCAAGCTATTGCATGGAATCCCGGCCTAAAACCAGGTACAAGGATCTATCCCGTGTATCTTTGGGTTATGGAAATGGAACGTCTTTATGCAGATGCAGGACAACCCACTGCCACAAAGAATATTGGAAACCTTTAGGCAGATACAGAACGGAGAGTGCTTAGGCATTATTCTGGGATGTACGGCGTGCTTTGACAAAAGATTTCTGGCAGAAACTTTTTTTTTAAGGGGAAAGCTCTGTCACGAATTGGCCGCCTTAACATCCCAGAATATTTTTCTCGGTCTCCAAATTTGAGAGGCCAAATTGAGAAAGAATGAATTAATCACACTACTCCAAAATTATCTAGTCGTGAGGTAAGATTATTCACAAAAAGCCTCTAGCCATGACGTAAGCTTGCAGATGGCAAGTAAAATGGCAACTAGATAATTAGTATACACCTTGGGAACCTGCTGACCCAGACATGCTGAATCAACAATGAAGGGGCCATGGACTGTGTAATTAAAACTGACCAGGCATGACACCTGATAAGCACAGGTAGGAAATCGCCAGGTGTGAACAACATTGACAGAGGGAGAGATAATAGCCCCAGGGCTGTAAACTAAGCCCCGCCCACTCTGACTGGCAGACTCAGGGAGGTGTGAACCAGGTCTGATAAGACAATTACCACTGAGGACTTGGGGCCAGACAGAGAGGAGCAAGGTGTGATGGCCAGTTGCAATGATAAGGGCAATTACTGTCAGGAGGAGATAAGAAGAATTTATGACGGGAATGCCAAGGAGATAATATGGTCTGCTTGACTTAGCTTAAATAAGGGTCCCTAGCCTAGTTTTATGTCAGATTAAGTTTGACTTCAGAACAGGTGAGAAGAGAGAGTAAATGTAGATTTCTTAGTAACTAAGTATTTTAGGTGTATGTACTGAATTCCAGTCTATATCTGATCTAGGTTATTGCAAGAACTATCATTGTCATAGATTACTTGAGTGTTCTTTCTAAGTTCTGCGTTCAATATCATATTGCTTTAAAGTGTTATTCTTCTGAGAAATAGAGCCTTATGTGAGACAGATCTTGTCTGGGTAGACTTTTAGGTGTCTTGGTAGATGCTTGTCATTTCTTTGTACACTATCCTAGTTGCCTTTTGGTGTGTGCATTTGTTGTACAGAATATAGTCAACTGACTATTTATTTAATTCTTACAACAGCAGTAACTAAGTGTGATTAAACCGGGCAGCTCAGCAAATATAGCTGGTCTGTTTGGTCACTTCAATTAGACTTGTTGTATATCTCATTTTGTAGCTATACAATATTAGTACTCATTAATAATGCCTGATGCTATTATGTTGAGTATAATTAGATGTCCATCTTGAAGTAATATAATGTTTACGGATATGTTGGATGTATGTATGTGTAATTTCATAAACTAACTAGTGCATTATGCTATGATGTTAAAGTATCATAATATGTCTAGTTTAATCAATATGTTTATGTGTATTGGATGTTTGATATATTGATTTGTCATATGCAAACCTACCAATATGAAGTGTTATGCTATTGTCTGTGCATTGGCACATTGGCCAATGATGGTGTTAGAAGCAGAGGTGTAATGGTACAGACATTACCCACAAGTGTTATGGGGTATATGGTGCTAAACTTTCTCAGTGTATTGTGGGCGTGCGTCCACGGTAATGCATGGAAACCTGGCACAGCTACTGGTCACGGCTTGCAAGCCCGGATGATCAGGCATTGTTATAATACCCTTACCGACCCGGTGAGCTGCTAAACTAACATTGGACGGAGCGGCTGTACGACACAGAATTTCTGTATTAGCGACATGGACATGGGGCGGCAGAAATGTAATCATTGCAGGCGTGTGAGACCATTGAAAAGCCCGTCCCAGACTAAAGACAGTAGGGAGAAGGAGGAGGGTGAACGCAGTCGACCTGAAAGATAAACTTGGCCAGACTGGTCATTGTATATGTTTGTGTTATGATATGTTTTAATTAGGATTGCGCTGATGTAGAACTGATATAACACATTCTCGACTTTCTTTCAAGCTCTCACAAGGAGCCCTATGTTATAGATCTCAAGACTAGAGACTACTGACTAGGAGTGTCAGGACTGACAGGATCTCAGAATACCGGCAAGCTGTTCTTTTTCTTTTGTTGTCTACTGGAGAGTGGGGATCTGGACCACAGATCCAGATAGATGGAGTAACAAGTAAAGTTACGTAATGTTTGTCATCAATATCAATATGTATATGATTTTATCATCCTCATATTGACAATCATCCAATGTCTATGATTAGTAAATAAATGTTGTAGTCTTGTAACTCATAGTTCTGTCATTATATTTTTTCCAATTGTGCATACGTATTGTTGTGTACATTGGTGGGGGTTCACTTACACACCAAGGAAAGGAGCAGTCAGGGAGAAAACCTGTACTGAGATAGTCGTCTATACTAATATATTTAGACTTAAAACATCTATCTTAAGCTAACCTTCTCTTTCCTATACCTTGGCGAATATTCAGCTCAGTTCATTTCAATTTTGTAACGAGCCACTTAGAGCTGTACGTTAGATATTCAGGGCTTAATCTGTAGTTCAGCCATATAGATTTTGTCCCTAGTCAGTTTCTGACTATCTGGGGTTGCTCGCCAGTGAATAAGATTTTCATCTTGCCGGTGGGGCACCCCGACTTATGACAATAAGCAACAACAACAACAACAAATACAAAACAAAGTTTGCCATTGCTTTCTGAATGACTGGCACCTATACCTTTTTTCGAAAAACAAGCACCGCTGTGTTTCGAACCCGGGTATACCGGTTCACAAACCGCGTTCGCAAGACCTTAGCCACGGTGACCGGCCGTACTATTTTACTATTACTATTCTATTACACTATTGCACTATTATACTATAACTATTCGTACTTTTCATACTATTACAAATTCCCAAAAAAATAACAGTGCAATGCATTGGGTTTTAGCAAACGGTCATTTCGTCGATGGGTACAAGAATCTGGAATTAAACCACCACGCAATAACCAAACGGTAGGTAGAAAGGCTATTGTAGATAGCTTTGACAAGGATGTCATAAGGCGAGCTATTTTAAAAATGCTGGATGCCAAAGAAATAGTGACTATAAGAAAACTTAGGGTTTGGTTAAGAAAGAACAATAACATAGAGCTATCCAAAACAGCTTTGTGGAAAATTATAAGGACATTAGGCTTCACTTTTAGAAAGTACAAGGGAGGTAGAAATATCCTTTGCGAGCAACCGCATTTAGGAGCCATGAGAAGCAGATACCTACGTGAAATAAGGGAAATGCGCAAAGAAAATTATGGCATAGTGAATTTGGATGAAACGTGGATCAATGCGCACCACACAAGTGATAAGGAAAGGAATGGCAATCAGTGGATGGACAGATAAAGCGATATGTGCCCAGTAGTATAGGACAACTTTTGGTCATGGCCCATGCTGGTAAAGCGCATAATGGCTTACAACAGAATGCTGGGCTCATGTTCGTATCAAAGCATACAGACAATAGCGATTATCATAATAAGATGAATGGTAATGTATTTAGAGATTGGCTCGAGAATACTGTGCTTCCATCCCTAGATAGACCGCCGTGTCCAATTATGGACAATGCATGATATCAAAGTTGTTGCCCAAGAAGACAAAATACCTACAGCATGGAGCACAAAGGGAGCAATAAAGATATGTCTCCGAATGGAAAACATACCATTTACAAAAACGTATTTCTAGCTAGAATTGCTGTCCCTTGTAAAACAGACGCCAAAAAGCAAGAAAGACATATTCCTTGGTTGGGGGTAAATATAAGACGGCAGGGAAAATTTCATAACGATGCAACAGACAGTTTTCAAAATAATTGATCGTGAATGACGGCATTCATTTCTGGACAGACTATAGTAAAATTGCTGGCCTATTCCGTGTAACATAACGCCCGAACTTTCCATTTTCCTGGAGGATACAATTAGTTTAATGTGTAGCTATACAAATGTAGAAACTTAACATTGAGAAATTGCACAAATGTACAAAATTTTCGGAAACACCTAGTTTAAGCAACATATAAGAAGATTATGGACAAGGAGGTGTTCTAACAGCGGGATTTGAAACCAGATCTATTACATCCTGATTAGCAGAAGGTTTCGAAATGCGTTAATAGTCGCAAAAACAGTTTCAAATGCAGACTGTTACAGTGATCACAGATTAATTACAGGCAATTGAAGGTAAAGTTAAAGAAAGTCAAGTATACACCAGAAAACACTAAATTTGATCTGTGTGCATTGAAAAATGACAAGGAAATACAAGACAATGTTAACATAGAAGTAAAGAACAGATTTGATATATTGTCTGAACTAGAGATCTTATTTCAAGATGTGGATGATTTATGGGAAATGTTGAGTAATTCAGTCAGTTTCGCTGCAGAAACAACTGTCCGAAAATTAAAGAAAGTAGGTCGTAAGAAATGGATGACTGAAGACATTTTAAGACTAATGGAAACTAGAAGACACAACAAAAATAATCCTGACAAATATGAAGAGATTCACAGAAAAGTCAGAACACTATGTAAAGAAGCAAAAGAATCATAGCTTGAGGGAAAATGCACAGAAATTCAAAAACAACAAAACAGTAAAAATGCCAAATTAATTCAGAATTCAGGAGCTTACTAATAAAAGAACGCATATATCAACCAAGCGGCCTGAAAACAAAAGATGGAAAAATCATAATAGAAAAAGATACGATTTTACATGTATGGTCAGATTATGTGAAAAACCTTTATGATGATACAAGAGAAGAACAGTATGCTATTCGGATTAATAATGAAGGATCATCAATTTTGAAGATAGAAGCTCAGAATGCTCTTAATCATATGCAGTCTGGCAAGACCTCAGGTCCAGAAAACATCTCAACAGAAATGATCAAAACCTTAGAAGAATATGGAATAGACCAAGTCACCAGACTGCTGAACACAATGATATGTGATGCTAGATATATACCTCCGGAATTATGTAACTCTATATTTATTGCAACCCCGAATAAATCAAAAGCCTTGGAATGTGATTAACATCGAACAATTAGTTTAATGAGTCATATCACGAAGATTTTGCTAAGAATTATCATGCAAAGAGTTAGGAAGAAAATACAACCCGAAATAGGAGAAGAACAATGTGGGTTTGTAGAAGGCAAGGGTACAGTAAATATTGCATATATGCTGAGAACATTAATTGAACGTTCTATAGACGTAAACAAAGATACATTTTTGCTTAATGACTACACAAAGGCTTTCGATAATGAAAGACGTGTCAACATGATGAAGATGCTTGCAGATCTACACATTGATGGGAAAGACCTTAGACTTGTGAAAACATATTGGAAACATCAAGCTGCCATACAGATTGATAATGAAGTAGGTCAATATCGGCCTATTAAGAGAGTTGTGAGACAGGGATGTTTAATGTCTCCAGATCTTTTTTCTCTGCACAGTGAAAATATTTTAAGATATGTTGAAGATATGAAAGGGATCATAATTGGGGGACATAACATCAATAACATTAGATATGAGGATGATAGAATACTGATTGTAGACACTGAACAGGATCTGCAGCATTTAGTAGACGCGATTTATGCACACAGTGAACAACTAGGGTTAGAATTGAATAGTAAGAAGACACAGATTATGGTCGTCACTGAGAAGAAGGAAATACCACAAGGTAATATACAAGTAAATGGTAATATTATTAAACAAGTGAATCGGTACAATTCTCTCGGAACAATCATACCATTTGATGAGAGAGACCTAGAAGAGATTAGAACATGAATCGCCATGGCGAAGGCAGCCTTTTGCAAGATGGAAAACATACCGACAAATAAAAAGATGTCATTTGCAACGAGAAAATGAGTGTTGAGGTGCTACATAGAACTTTCACTTTTGTATGGATGTGAAGCGTGGGCAATAAGCAGACAGGCTGAAAAACATCTGATGGCCGTAGAAATGTGGATTCTGGGGAAAATTCAAAGAATATCATGGGCAGATAGAAAAACCAATGAGCAAGTACTACAAGCAACAAATTAAAACCGTAAACTGATTAGAGAAATTAAGCGTAGACCGTCACAATTCTTTGGCCATGTTATGAGAAGAAATAAATTGGAGAACTTGGTGACAACTGGCAAGATCGAGGGGGAAGAGAACAAAGGGAAGGCAGAGAAGTAAATACCATGATGGGTTGGCCACGTTGTATGGTTGAGATAAAAACACGTAGCTGATTCACGACTCTAGTGATCGCGCGAGATGGAGAAACATGACCGCCAAGCTTTTCGGCATGGTACATGATGATGATGATTACCTACACAATAAATCAACATTAGTTACCAAGTTTGATTATTCTCGAGTTGTAAGGCCAGATACAAGCTGACTCAGCAATCGCCAGATCCGATAATCATCACTTGGTGAATCATTGAATCAAAGGTATCATTTGGGGGAAAGGTATCACGGTTTAACCCTATTATTATATAATGTCGGTAGATTCGAAAATTCACAGTCAGTGTTCCATCATTTGATCTACACAACACTAAGTATTTGTCAGGCCTGCATCCTGTCTAAATATATGTTTGTCTGCGCCAGTGTGTATATCTGTGTATGTGTATGTGTGTGTGTGTGCGCGCGCGCGTGCGTGTAAATGTGTATTTGTGTGTACACACGCCTAAGCAATAGAAAGCGGGATTAGAAGAATTACTAGCTTTAAGGTACAATTTTCTGGGAACATTATTTCCAGAACGTGATCTCTGCGGCGAATAGTGACAGCCGAATTAATCAGTAATTTAGTTTTTTTTACATAAATTGTGTTTCTAACGCGTCACAACATGATCGCCAGATTTCTGGGTGAATACTCTCTCTTCCACACGTGGCGATTGAAACCATGTCTCATGCAAATAGTTTCTATGATTATTGTAACTATTACAGGTTCCCACATTATATACAAATCAATTTTACAGTTTCGTACGCTAGCTCGCATTGAACTCAAGCGTAGGCAAGCTTCATACTGTAGTTTACGGTTGTATGTGGCTTGAAAAGACAAGATGATAATCGCTGGATGATTAGGAAAACTGAATGTCTCTTTTGTCAACATCCCTCACTGGGTGTACATGGAAACACAAGCATCCGTTTGATAACGAAAATTAAACAAACTGTTTATTCAACTTGATCAGTTCCTATTGATATATAACTATATATGTTGTCACAATTTGTTATTGTTGTCTTTGTCTATTATGTTGATTATTCAAATCAATGTTTCTCAATTGTTACAGCAAAAGTATTGTTCATTTATTCACTGCATATGCTATATAACTCCACAGTATGTACCTGACTAGATGTAGTGAAGTATGCCAGGCAATAAATCGTGCAACATATTGTTTGTGACTTCTGTGTTTACACATATTGATTTTGTTGTGGAATATACATACATAAATTGAGCATGAGTGCGTAGACATGTGTGTGTGTGTGTGCGTGTGTCTATGTGTGTGTGTGTGCGTGTGTGTGTGCGTGTGTGTGTGCGTGCGTGTGTGCGTGCGTGTTCCCCCACACACTTGTACGAAAAGAACGATAGATAGCAGTTATTACCGAGTTACATTTGCGAAGACGACATATAACAATGAACGGTCAGTAGATCAATGTTATAAGGTAGACCAGACGTGCTTTGCCCTTCACCCATGGGTCAGCATCCCGGGGAGTGTTTAACCTTCAGTTGTGCTTCCTGATATCAGGGTATTGTGTGAACGACGCTGGATACAATCTGGAGACAGAACCAGGGCAGCTGGGGGGGGGGGGCATGATCTGTGAGATGGATACCCAGTACCGGTACACCCAGGTCAAATGTACCGATTATTTCAATACATTCGTCTTTTAAATAAATGGGTTTCTGGGGGTGGAAAGAGGGGGGGGGGGGTCTCCGGGCCAAGTGGTTAAGCCTGAACATTGAACAAGCAACTAGAAAGTCGAATAGAGGCCCTGAACATGTGGATATAAAGAAGAATATCTCGTATTTCATGGAAACAAGCACAATCAAATACAGAGATGTTTTGCATATCCTTTACAGGACATCGCTGTCGACATCAGCATGTTTCAGCTGATTGTTGATTTCTTGGCACAAATACAGAGGTTCTAGAAAATAAAAAAACTGGGAACGAAAAGAGAGTTGATGAAAGAAATAAAAAAAGAGGCAAGTGAAATATTTCGGCCACATTAAAATACAAATCACTCTCATAAAAATCATACTGGATGGCAAGGTTGAAGGAAAGCGAGTAAGAGGTGGACAACGATACAAATGGAAAGATAACATCAAGAGATGGGCGAAAATCAATATGACAGAATGTACAGCCAGGGCGAGAGACAGACAGTGTTGGAGATCCATAGCAGCCAACCTTCATTTTGGAGACGGCACTTATTTAATATATTTATACAGACACACATACACACGCTAACTCACCCACACACACTAATCCAGATTTCTTGTGACCAACTATCACAAAAGACACCTGTGGTCAGTATTGTGCTGGTCGTTTTATTTTCGTTTGTTCGTTTTGGTCTTGTTCTTATCAACCTCCTTGTCTTCGACCTCCTTCTTCTTTCTCTGTTTTTCCTCCTCGCTCAATCCACATCCTCCACCTTCCTATTCTTTCTCTTCGCCTACATTAATTAATTTTTCTTTCTTTCTTTCTTTCTTTCTTTCTTTCTTTCTTTCTTTCTGCCTGTCTTTCTTTCTTTCTTTCTTAGTTAAGTACTTTGCCATTGTTTTCTGAGCAACCAACAACCCCTAGTACCATCGAAATCAATGCAAAGTGGTCTACTTCCAAATCGCCAGCAGCGGATATCGAACCCTCGACACGGTATATCGGGGTTTATGAAACACATTTATTGCCTATAACTATAAGCCATAACGCCAGGTCGTAGCCAAGTGTTATGTCATCACGGCTGCAAGTCTGTGCCAGCTGAGTTGAGTGAAGAACAGCTATCACAGCACTTAGGAAATTCCCATACATGCTCCGTCCTCACCTTCAACACCCCCCCCCCTCCCTCATACTAATGGTACCAGCTGCAATCTATTATGTGTTGGTAGGGCCTTTCCTCGTATGTCATATTTCAATAGCACTGGAGTCTGAATAATACCAAAACAAACGAGAAGTAAAGCATCTTACCATTTGTGGTGAGTTGATGACTCCAAGATTTTATCCATACCCGGGAAGGTTAACCCGGTCAACAAATGCCCGCAGAAGTCGGATGTGTCGGCCTAACGGTGCAAGAACGCAACTCTGCTGTAAACAGGCACAACGCAATCACATTCCAAAAAAAAAAAAAACTCCGGATGAACGCAGAAAAAGAAGAAGAAGAAGAAGAAGAAATATCCATACTGAGCTGACCCTATTGCAGCCTCAAATATGGCCGTGATTAAATTGCACGTTAGACGCTGGGAAATACAATACATTTCATGGGTGTACATAGTTGACACATGCAGAGGCTATTAGGGATAATAATAAACTATGCTGTGGGTTAAAAGTTGCATATACTTTACCGGAAGTCGCAGTCAACCCCAGCATTTTTGGGCTGGTTGTGATTTCTTGGCCAATTTAGGGAGTCTCCGTGGCGAAGTGGTCAAGCAGTTTGACTCGGGCTCCAAAGGTTGTGGGCTCGATTCCGGGCCGCACCCTTCGGTTCACGAGTGAATATTTTCGGACACTTGAGGGTCGTCGCTAGAGCTACGGAATTCGTGCTTTGTGCGACGCTTTCCACGCTGCGGAATAAGACCAAGCCGCATGGGAATTTTAAAAAAAAAACCGGTGCAGTGAACTCGACCCTGCCGACTTTTAAGCGACGTTCAGTAGTTTGCCATTGCTTTCTGAATGAGCGGTACTCATAGCATTGAATGAAAACCAACGCAAGGCGGTCTGCTGCCAAATCGCCAGCAGCTATGTTTCGAACGCGGTATGCGGGATTGCGAATTGCATTCGTAACACCTTCGGCAAAGAAGCGGCAAACTGTGGATATGTTAAGTAAATTGAATGTGCCAGTTTATAGGAAATGCGAGTGTGTTACTAAAATAAACAACAACAACAACAAATTTGTTTTGAATAATGAGGACATAAACAACATTTTGCACAATTTATTACCCGTCATATTTCACTACATCTCATCAGGTGAATACTACCAAACAAAATTCAACATATAATGAAGTAGCGTACTGAATCATTTCAACCGAAATACGCAAAACAAATCGTCATATGTTTCTGTCACATTGGTAGCTTTAAAGAGGCCACCATGGCTTTCTCTTTGCGTAAATGTGTTTTACCAAAGTGAATAGCAGACGCCTTGGCAAATCTTATTTGATAATATCAAAATTGGAATATCTTGAGTTTGTCCGGAATGGATGACGTTGAAAGATATGACAGTGTGTTTTGTGTATCGTGGTAGAAAGGATTCATTACGTTACTTCTGTATATCTTGAACCTGTTTTTCTATAGAATACACCTGATTTTCTGGAACCGTCACACAGTGTAGTCATAAATGCATGGAGGAATCGGTGGTCAGTCTTTTTTTCACTTAGCGAACGGTGAACTCGGACGTCGAACCCTCGCCCAAACTCGCTAACGGCATTATCTGTGCAACTTTGCCTGTTGCCATAAAATATTTTCTATGGGCGCCGCTACATCTATGCTGAGATTTGCACAGGATGGTGTGGATGCTTATCTTGGCAGCCCGTGAAAGGGATTCTACGCGTGATTTTTTCTTGATCTTCTATTTTGTTCAGTTATTTTCTTAGACAGCCAGGATAGAAGTGATTAGGTTATCTAGAAAGTCAGCTGTGTACTGTCTGGGTTTCTCCAGCGAACCGAAGAGTAGAACGACTAATGCGCGAAACATCAATTTCGTTGTGAGGTTGATTTCTATAGGCTCTAAACTGTGGGACTGTGATTGGCAACAACATAAGGCGAGGTCCTACAGCAAGAGAAGAAACTGTCGTTTGAGTGTGAAGTGTTGGGCTTTCATATACTCTTGGCCACCGCTTTGCTCCCAGACAATTATCAGACAACTAACAGACCATTAACAGTCAATTATCAGATAACTAACAAACAATTATCAGACAACTAACAGACCATTATAAGACAACTAACAGACTATTAACAGACAATTATCAGACAACTAACAGACTATTAACAGACAACTAACAGACTATTAACAGACATTTATCAGACAACTAACAGACTATTAACAGACAACTAACAAACTATTAACAGACAACTAAGAGACTATTAACAGACAACTAACAGACCATTAACAGACAACTAACAGACTATTGGATTAAGTGTTTTTTTCGTGGTGAAATGGAGTTCGGACCGTGCAACGGAGTTCGTGCACGCGCGTCCGGCCTTCTTTCGGCGTATCATCGGCGCCCGGTGGCGATAGTTAAGCCTAACATGACGACCAGACGACCAACTAGGACACAACGTGGTAAGAGGGCGGGCGCGCGCAGAAGGCGCTTAAAATGTGACAGATTGGGTATCGGAAATGTTCGAGTAGTGTACTGGAACTGTGCATCATTTAGTCAACGCCGACCCATTCTTGAAAAACTACTCTACGGAAACGATATTGTAGTCTTGCAAGAAACACAGCTCACCGACGGAACAGTCAATGTTGCGGGATTTCAGGGTTTCTTTAACAGGCGGCACCTCGGACAGGCCATTCTGGTCCGCGACAACATACTAGTGTCTGAGATCGATATGTCCGCCTGGAACAGCGATGCCCTGCAAGTGCAGGCATTAAGAATAATGACACCAGTGCAGCTTGCAATCGTTAACGTCTATGCGCGAAATGGGAAGGTCGACGTGCGACAATGGCAGAGAAGGTCACTAGAATGGCCACTCGACCAGGCGACTCTGACAGCATCATTGACTTGGCTCTGGTGTCGCCCACCATCGCACCAAGGTGCCGGTGGGGCACACTGGGATACCACGATAGTGACCACTACCCTTGTGTCATCCTGATCAAGAAAGACGGGGCCATGAGTCAAAGAAACAAGACCAATGCCTTCCCGTACGACACCACTGGTCAAGACGCCATAAGCAAGATCAGAAGAAGGAAACTAACTTCCTCCCGTAGGAGACAAGAAAGATGGCTGCAGCCACCATGGTGGAATGGAGAGGTCGAGAAGGTGTGGCTGGGAAAGAGGCAGGCTGTCAAAGACTGACAAAAGGCCAGAAAGGCTAACATGCCACAGGTTGAGTTGGCGAACCTGAAGACTGAGGTCGTTAGGACGACGACTTTATTCAAATCCTGCGCCAAACAGGCCAAGGCCGACAAATGGGACGAGTTCTGCAGGAAGGTGTGCTCCGGGCAATCTCTTACGACATTCTGGCGCCTCCACAAGAGCATGAACGGTGCTGCACAACGTAGGGGTATTCCAGACTTTCAAGGCACAGACCTCGCATGGAAAAAGTCGGATGCGGATAAAGGTAAGGCCCTTCTTGCACGCTACATAGAACAGACTGACCAGAAAGACGAGCCCGCCAGACAGAGGACCACAACAACACTCTCTCAGTTGTGCGAGGGGGTCGGGACAGACGAAGAATGGACAATCACAGTTGAGATATTGCGTGCGATGCTCAAGAAATCACCTAACACCGCCCCAGGCCCAGACGGCATCCGATATGGTGACCTACTGGTGATGTCAGATGATGACATGGAAGAACTGGCCAGAGAATTCAACACCAGTATCCAGAGGGGTCAGGTCAAAGAAGAATGGCTACACAGCTACTTGCTGCCGCTGCCAAAACCGAACAAAGACCACTCCAAGATAAGCGGCTACAGAATCATTACGATGCAGAATACTGTTGGCAAGCTACTGGAGAAAATTGTAGCACACAGACTTGCTTGGGACTTGGAACAGCTCGGCTGCTTCCCGCCCACACTTGGAGGATACAGACGCAACAACGAGTCATGGCTGAATGCGGCGGTCTTTGCTCAAGATGTTTACGAAGGATTTCAGGTCAGAGAAGAGACATGTGCGGCCGCCATAGACTTAGAGGACGCATATAACAGAGTATCTTTCGAGCACTTGATGCAAACCCTCCTCAGACTGAAAGTGCACCCTCACCTTGTACGATGGATAGCTGCAGTTCTACTCCAAAGGAAGGTGGTGCTAAGATGCGGGAGTTGGTCTTCTGAGCCGATAACGATATGTCCAGGATTGCCGCAGGGTTCACCACTGTCACCAGTACTATTCAACGTGTATACGGTGCTGATCACTGAACAACAGTTGGATGGGAGGGGCAGGACTCTATCATTCGTTGACGACATCCTCGTGTATCGACAGGGTCGAGATAGACAGGCGGTTGCCAACTATATGCAGGGCGAACTAGATCGAATTTCCTCATGGTGTGCTGATGCCGATGCCCGTGTCAACCCTGCAAAGGCAACGGTTACATGGTTCTCACTAAACAACCATATTGTGAAAACAGACCTGCCGGCAGTAAGAATGGATGGGAGCATTCTGAGTAGAACCCAGTCAATGACATATCTTGGCGTGAGGCTTGATCGTAGCCTGTCCTTCAGAGATCATGTC
Organism: Cepaea hortensis; assembly: GCA_963921405.1. Lineage (NCBI taxonomy): Eukaryota > Metazoa > Mollusca > Gastropoda > Stylommatophora > Helicidae > Cepaea > Cepaea hortensis. The sequence goes on along the minus strand of OY992887.1, from coordinate 45,071,221 downwards.
GATTATGTCATAACGAAGGCTCGAAAAGGTTTGGCAGCAATGAGAGTCATGGCGACTGCCAATATCGAGCAAAGACTGCTAATACTTCTGTTCCAAGGACTTGTGCTTTCACGCATCGAGTATGCCCTGGCCATCCTCACTGTCAGCCCTACACAGATTGGAAGACTTGAAAAGGTACAAAACGAAGCCATGCGCATCATTTTGGGCTGCACGAGAGACACCAGCTGTGTAGCAATGAGATACCTCCTTGACTTCCCGACAATGGAACACAGGATCAAGATCTGGAGAGCTCGTGCATACTTAAAAATAAGTGCAGATGAGCAGCACCCTCTGCATGACGCTGTATTCAGAGAAAAGGGTGACAGGCTAAAGAGGGGCAAATCATGGATGGGTCGGGCGGAAGATATCGTCGGACAGGTCTGCAGTCTTACCAGTATCAACCCCGGCAAGGAATGGGTGCCGGTGCCTCCAGCTTTTAAGTGTACCTTCTCCTGCATTATCACACTCGACAGACGGTGCAGAGAGCAGAACCCTGCCGCTGTCAATGCAGAGGTTATCGTGCTCATCTATGATCACTCAGATAGCCCCGAAGTGCTCATCTATACAGATGGATCTGTTGTAAAGCAGCAGAGAAGTGCGTGGGCATTTACAGCCCGTTCAGCGGGCTGAACCGTTCAAGAATCTAGTGGTGCCCACTCTATGACCACGAGCAGCATGACGATGGAGGTGATGGCAGTTACACAGGCTTTCATATGGCTGGAATCACAGCATTATACCAACGTGTGTGTACTAAGTGATTCAATGAGCATGATTCAGAAGGTCGAAGCTGGATCTGTACGTAGACAGTGGACTGAGTCGCTGCGGAAGTCCGTTGTCCGCAAAGTCACCTTCATCTTCGTCCCGGGACATGCGGGAGTCGAGGGAAATGAACGAGCTGATAAATTGGCTGGCTCTGCACCCCCTGTAGATGGCCAGCCCATGGATCGTGCCGATGTTATTAACGCCCTTAAAGATATGGCGAGAACAGAGGATTTTGACGCCAGTGATTCCACATCGCTTTCCAGGATGAAAGACCTGGGAGTAAGAATCGGCACAGCCAGACGCGAGAGGTACATCGGGAAAACAAAGCGCCTCGTCAACCAACACAGAACTGGCACTATTAGCCACCGGACGCTGATGCATATGCTGGGGGGAGGATCTGAGCACCTATGGACATGTCCGGAGTGCAACGAAGATACCCCAACAGACTATTAACAAACATTTATCAGACAACTAACAGACCATTAACAGACAACTAACAGAATATTAACAGACAATTATCAGACAACTAACAGACCATTAACAGACAACTAACAGAATATTAACAGACATTTATCAGACAACTAACAGACCATTAACAAACAGTTAGCAAGTAGGCAATTAACAGACAATTCCCAAACTATAACAAATCAATTTCCAGACAATTGTGAAAGTTTGAATATTGAGCACAACCCACTACTGGCAACGCTGATCGTATTCCGGTACGAAGCTTGGACCGTGTCCACGTCGGATTGGAAGCACTAGACTGGAGTTTCGCTCTCCTTTGAGCTCTCGTCTGACGTGGACAAGGTATGTACCGGAATACGATCAGCGTTGCCAGTATTGGATTATACTGAATCTTCAAACCTCGAATCCCGAAACAACCAAATAAATCAATTCTGAAAGTTATCTTGCGCCCATTTTCCGAATCTGGTTCGTCTCCAGATTGATTGATTGATTTAGGAATGTGACAGGTTGGCCCACCTCTCAGATCGTTTTGTTACTAGATGGAGATAGCCCTCAGTAAACCCCTCTATATATCCTGTAGTATTTTTTATTTTTATCTATATTTTCAAATATTAGATAAAATCGTCTTTGGTTAGTGTATTTATATACATAAAACTATAGAGAGAGTTAAATACTATTTCTTCTTATAGTTAGAAGTAGATGTAGGGTAGAGTTCGTTTACAAGCCAAGAAATCAAGTCAGGCTGAATTTTATATTCAGGTTTGGCTGTGAATAATAATTTGGCCACAGGAAGGGAACTCTCCTGGATGAGAAGTTAACTTCCGGTAGCACCCTAAGATCTGCCATTTTTTCAGCAACCTGGAAGGAGAAGAAGCTATCACGTCAATTGGCTAAAATTGAACACCTGTCTGTGTTTAAACATATTTTATTGCTGGCTCTTGTTAAGCCGAACAACACTCTAAAACATAGAAAAGCCAATGATAGTCTCCACTCCCGATAGGCCAGTCAAAATCTAGTTGCAGGGTGAGTTAATAATAATTTTGTTAAATATTTTTCTGTGTCAAACTGCCGGCAAAATCTAAAGGCCATGCCGATCGATAACAGATACTATTAATTAAAACTAGTGTTAGTTCACTAATAGTAGAATTAGGACCATGTTTGTGCCATGTGGCTTGCCGACAAGGGTAAAACGCAAAGCTCGTCACATGTGGCATCAAAACCATGGATAAATTACATTACGTGATTCTCGAAATTAGGTATCCGCCTGCGGAAGGACACCTAAGTTAGTCAGTAGACGATTAGAGTTAAGATAAATTAATTATGTGCTTAACTTCGGAACTAGCGTATTTCTCTAGATAAAATACTTATTAGTTGAAGGAATTAGTTCAGAGAGTGAATAGTTACAATCAATTATTCTTTATTAATCTCTTATCTTGCCCATAGTCAGATTACTACCATGTGGTCCAATATGGCCCACTTAACAAAGTTCAAACCTTGGGGGAATTCTCCAACCCTAATATTGTTCTTGTATATAGTGAAAGTAATCTTAAATCTAGCTAAGAAATCTTCTAGATAATTAATTGTTTTAATTAATATAAGGAAGACTTGCTAGTAGTACAACTCATAACTCTTTAAGTGAACTTGGGGTGTTTCATTGATTTTAATGGTTCACTCGTGTACATCGTGAAGTTATAGTTGTTGGGTGTGATTTCATTTCATTCTATGGAATTCATCGTGTGGAGTGTAGTTTGTGTGTTTCCATACTTGGAAAATGATGTGTGGTGTTTCATCGATTTAATGGTTTGTTAATGTATATGTGACGTCGGAGTTGTGGCGTCTGAGTTTCATTCCATTGAAGTCATCCTATATGTACTGTTAATTCATTATGTGAATTGTGGTTCATGTTTCCATGATTAATCATGACTTAGAATATATATTTGGAATGTGGTCTTTGAAGTAGAGCATTGTGATTGTACATGTTTGATCTAAATATCAGCAGAGAGAATAGGATATCATTTCTGTGCTGTTTCCATTAGATCAGTGTGCTGTTGTAGATTTCAGATAAGGAATCAAAATATGTAAATTGAGATAATACATGCTAGTGAAATTTATGAGACAAGCACGCCATGCAGGACATGGCCAAAAGAATTTACAATTCTGTCTTGAAGGATTATTCACTCCTTCTCACTGTCATTCACAGTCCTGCACCCTGATCATCTGTAGCCGTAGTCACGACCGGTGATTGAGCTACGAACCACTCACTTGATGCAGCAGAGAGTGGAGTCCATACCACGATCCAGTCAGCACTGCCAGCTTACCATCCAGGAGGCTAAGGATTATCAGATGAGTGGCTACCCACCCGTTTGCCACTGCACAGCAATCACAAAATTTGTCTGCTATCGGCTAGAAATCTATGATATTATCCTCTAGCTGAACATTATCTTGTAGACATTTCAGGGATCTGCGTATCTCTTATGTGTCAGTGAGTTCCCAGTGGGGCTCACGTAGTGTTCTTTAGGATTAAACGTTATGTTATATTTGTAATTTTAACAACTGCGTCTGTCATTTTAGAATTAGAATTAGCATCATCAGATTGTGTGACGAGTGAAAGGACTACATCTATACTTATCATTCTGTCTTATCTCCTGTTGTGTGAGAATACATTAGGCAGTGGGGGATCATTATTCATCCAGGCACGTTAGCAGGAATAACTTGACATACTGTCTTCGTGTGTTAGTACAGTTAGTCGTCATAACTTTCCGCCTGGCACTGTTTAGAAGTAGTGATCCATTCTGGGACTTTGATAATCATTCTTCTAGAATTGCGAGCCATTTGATCGCTTCTTCAGCAGTGGTTAGATTCTCTATTCGTAGAAGTCTATTTAGTATCTACTTTGATCCAATTCCATCCTAGTAGTATACGCTACGCGACACTGGTGGCTCGGTCCGGGCATGACAATCCTATAGATGTTCAGTCGAGTATCCAACTTCATAGATATTTCTAACTTTCAGTCACTAAAAAGAGATAGCTACTAATCATACTAGTTATATATATATATATATATATATATATATATATATATATATATATATATATATATATATATATATATAACATAGGATTAACATAAGAATAGATATAAGATAACATAAGTTAGGGCAAAGGTGAATTGCTGGCAAACGGGTAAGTGTTGTGTCAATGTGTAACATTTTTTATGCTTGTCATTGAAGATATTTGTGAATCTTTGCGACAAACACATTCTTGATTAAGTGAGTGAGTTATCCAGGTGTATCAACGGATATCATCTTATTACATAACTAACATGTCTTCTGAAAAGCCACCTACTAAGGAGGAACTGCGAGAACAAGGAACATTGTTAGGTTATGAGGGGGTAGAGTTGAACAAGTATGTAGTAGAAGAAGGAAGAGAGTGGCGCCGAGAACAAAGGGACATCATCAAGGAGAGAGAGAAGGAAGAACGGGAGGAAAGAATTAAATTACAAATCCAGATGGCAGAAATTGAGTCCAGAGAGAAGATGCGACAAGCTGAATTGGACAACCAGTTGAAACAAGCTGAATTGGACAACCAGTTGAAACAAGCTGAATTGGACAACCAGTTGAAACAAGCTGAACTGGACAAGGAGTTGAAATTAGCTGAGCAGTTAAGACAGCACGAGCTAGAACTGAGGAGATTAGAACTACAAAATCCTGATGCCTCCAGATTTAGCAGTGCCAGCTCTCCAACTGACAGTCAAGACATTTCCTCGGGACCACATATTACTCCAGGATCAATGAGTTTTCCACTAGCCCACTTCGACCCGAAGGAGGATCAGATGGATGAATATCTTGACAAATTTGTGTTAATGTGTGAAGCCTACAATCTGCCTAAGGATAAATTTAATATTAAACTCTCCCAAGCACTTCGTGGTCCAGCGTATGACGTGTTTGCAAAACTCCCTCCAGGTCTTGAGAAGGACTTTGTCACACTCAAAAATGCTCTCTTGAAACGATATCAGTTAACTTCTAGTGCCTACAGGTTGAAGTTCCGTACAGCCAAACGGTCACAAGGAGAATCATTTCCTCAGTTCGCCTCACGGTTACACACTTATTTTAACAAGTGGGTAGAACTGAGTGATTTGGATGCTACTTATGACGGGCTGGCGGAACTAATACTTGTTGAGCAATTTAAAGATGTTCTTCCAAAACAGCTACAAACCTTTATTGCAGAGAATGGTGGTGCTCGGCTAGAGGAGGTTATATCACTAGCCGAACGATATTTAACTGCCCATGGCGAAGTAGTTGCCACTAAATCTTGTAATTCTTCTACTGCTCAAAATACTCCTGCAACACAGAATAAGGGTTTTCAGCAGAACTCTTACGGTAAGGACACCAGAGGGCACACTGGGGGTCCGCACCAAAATCCTGGTTCACAAAAACAAAAAGCACCAGCAACCAATAGTGGATGAGGTAAACCTTACTGCAAGAACTGCAAAAATAATGATCACCACACGAGCGTGTGCAGAAATAATCCCCCTACCCAGTATGCTGCGTGTATGATTACGGGGGCAAGTACCCAACAGAACATATGCTCTAGTAATGGAACTAGGCCACCCACAGTTGAAACTATTCTGGTTAACGGTAGTCCAGTACTATGTCTCTATGACAGTGGACTCCAGTGTGATGCAATAATAGCTAAGCAGTTAGTGAAACCGTCACAGTTAACAAAGCAAACAGTTGTAGTTAAAGGGGCTACCAGGAGCTCTCCAACTATAATAGCTAAGATAGCCAAAGTACAGGTGACATCTAAGTATGTCACTAGACTCATTTCAGCTGCAGTGATCGATGATCCGGTATATCCTTTCATGCTTGGTCATAAGTATGTATATTTAGGAGAACCATCATCACCAATGATAATGTCAGCAGTGGAGACCCGGAGTCAGGTTGCACAGTCACATGAAACTATACTCTCAATCAACCCTCTACCTCGGGAGATTAGGGCTGCACAAAATGAATGTCCGACTTTAGCATCTTGTTTTGGCAAACTGCTAAACGGTAGAAATCCTCCAGCAGCTGGAAATGTCTATTTAAAGGACAAGTTGTTGTACCATAGGGCAGGAACTATGGGTACCGAACACGGGCAACTTGTCGTGCCGAAACAATATCGTAATCAGATATTGCATATGGGACATACCATATCCTTCAGTGGACATATGACTGTAGGAGTTACTACCCAGTGTATTTCTTGTCATTATTTTTGGCCGGGAATGACTGCTGACATACGAAGATACGTCCAGTCTTGTCCGGAGTGTCAACATGGCTCCCCCAAGCAGTGGTCTACTCCTGTTTCCATAGGGGAAGGGTTAGTTTTGAATACTCCTTTTGAGCGAGTAGCTATAGACATTATTGGTTCACTGCCCACTTCTAAGAAGAAAAATACTTATATTTTAACTGTAGTAGATACCGGTACAATGTGGGCTGAAGCTACGGTACTGCCCTCCATCAATGCAACTAGGGTAGCAGAGGCTCTCCTAGAAATATTCACTAGAGTAGGATTCCCTATTCTTATTGTATGTGATAGTGGTTCATCATTAAACGAGAAGTTAAGGGGAGAAATCTCTGACATCTTCAGGATGCACCATGTCAACACAGGTTTTAGTCTCACAGAGAATAAGCGACTTGTGGTCAAATATACAGGGACTCTCAAATCGATCGTGAACAAGTTAGTCCAGGAGAAACCAGATAGTTGGGACACGTACTTATCAGCAGCAATGTTTGCATATCGAGAAGTACCACATGTCGCCACCGGTCTTCCACCTGCTACACTATTGTTCGGACGACCAATTAAAGGACCGCTTGAGGCTCTTTTGAGAACCTGGACTGATGAAGGAACAGATGAGAGTGTCGTCAAGTCTTCACAGTATGTAGAGGAACTGAAACAGAAACTGCACACGGGATGGAAATTAGCTAACTCCACTCTCCGTCGTGCCAGAAAGAAACAGGCTTCCTTCTATAATAAACCTATTAGAAACCAGTCTCTAGAGGTAGGAGATAAAGTGCTAGTCTTATTAACCAAAGGGGATAATAAGTTAGAAATTGCTTGGCAAGGACCATTCATCATTAAAGAGAAGGTGTCCAGCAACAAGTACTCTGTTTCTATTCGCGGGAAAACTACAGTCTTCCACGTGAATTTACTCAAAAGACATTTTGAGAACAACACGAACCCACCAGTTCATATTATGACTCTGGCTGTGGCTGATAATGGATCCAAAGGGGATCAATCCAGATGGGAAGACAACCCCGACAGATGTGAGGAAGATGACGCTGCTGAACACGATCCCAACTTAGAGACGTCTAAAGGGAAAGTAAGGACGACGCGCATGAAGTATAGGGATCAAGACCAATTGGGTCGAAAGAGAGTTGTTGGAATTGTAGGACCTTTATCAGTGACAGACGAAGGACACCCTGACCAACGAAAGCAAAGTTTCCAGAGAAGATTTCCATGGAAGCAACATCAAGAGAGGAGGTTTCTTAGAAGGTGTCTTAGAAACGAAGAGTCTGAGAATTGTGAATAGACATTGTGCTATTGATGAAGAGGGGGACCTGTCCAAATGACCCATAAACGTCAGAGTAAGGGCTGACAAAACTATATGAGAGTTCGGGGTGGAGAAAAAGTTGCTTCTCCAACTTTTTTTGAACGATGGGCATTTGTGACAGGTTGGCCCACCTCTCAGATCGTTTTGTTACAAGATGGAGATAGCCCTCAGTAAACCCCTCTATATATCCTGTAGTATTTTTTTATTTTTATCTATATTTTCAAATATTAGATAAAATCGTCTTTGGTTAGTGTATTTATATACATAAAACTATAGAGAGAGTTAAATACTATTTCTTCTTATAGTTAGAAGTAGATGTAGGGTAGAGTTCGTTTACAAGCCAAGAAATCAAGTCAGGCTGAATTTTATATTCAGGTTTGGCTGTGAATAATAATTTGGCCACAGGAAGGGAACTCTCCTGGATGAGAAGTTAACTTCCGGTAGCACCCTAAGATCTGCCATTTTTTCAGCAACCTGGAAGGAGAAGGAGCTATCACGTCAATTGGCTAAAATTGAACACCTGTCTGTGTTTAAACATATTTTATTGCTGGCTCTTGTTAAGCCGAACAACACTCTAAAACATAGAAAAGCCAATGATAGTCTCCACTCCCGATAGGCCAGTCAAAATCTAGTTGCAGGGTGAGTTAATAATAATTTTGTTAAATATTTTTCTGTGTCAAACTGCCGGCAAAATCTAAAGGCCATGCCGATCGATAACAGATACTATTAATTAAAACTAGTGTTAGTTAACTAATAGTAGAATTAGGACCATGTTTGTGCCATGTGGCTTGCCGACAAGGGTAAAACGCAAAGCTCGTCACATGTGGCATCAAAACCATGGATAAATTACATTACGTGATTCTCGAAATTAGGTATCCGCCTGCGGAAGGACACCTAAGTTAGTCAGTAGACGATTAGAGTTAAGATAAATTAATTATGTGCTTAACTTCGGAACTAGCGTATTTCTCTAGATAAAATACTTATTAGTTGAAGGAATTAGTTCAGAGAGTGAATAGTTACAATCAATTATTCTTTATTAATCTCTTATCTTGCCCATAGTCAGATTACTACCATGTGGTCCAATATGGCCCACTTAACAAAGTTCAAACCTTGGGGGAATTCTCCAACCCTAATATTGTTCTTGTATATAGTGAAAGTAATCTTAAATCTAGCTAAGAAATCTTCTAGATAATTAATTGTTTTAATTAATATAAGGAAGACTTGCTAGTAGTACAACTCATAACTCTTTAAGTGAACTTGGGGTGTTTCATTGATTTTAATGGTTCACTCGTGTACATCGTGAAGTTATAGTTGTTGGGTGTGATTTCATTTCATTCTATGGAATTCATCGTGTGGAGTGTAGTTTGTGTGTTTCCATACTTGGAAAATGATGTGTGGTGTTTCATCGATTTAATGGTTTGTTAATGTATATGTGACGTCGGAGTTGTGGCGTCTGAGTTTCATTCCATTGAAGTCATCCTATATGTACTGTTAATTCATTATGTGAATTGTGGTTCATGTTTCCATGATTAATCATGACTTAGAATATATATTTGGAATGTGGTCTTTGAAGTAGAGCATTGTGATTGTACATGTTTGATCTAAATATCAGCAGAGAGAATAGGATATCATTTCTGTGCTGTTTCCATTAGATCAGTGTGCTGTTGTAGATTTCAGATAAGGAATCAAAATATGTAAATTGAGATAATACATGCTAGTGAAATTTATGAGACAAGCATGCCATGCAGGACATGGCCAAAAGAATTTACAATTCTGTCTTGAAGGATTATTCACTCCTTCTCACTGTCATTCACAGAGCCTGCACCCTGATCATCTGTAGCCGTAGTCACGACCGGTGATTGAGCTACGAACCACTCACTTGATGCAGCAGAGAGTGGAGTCCATACCACGATCCAGTCAGCACTGCCAGCTTACCATCCAGGAGGCTAAGGATTATCAGATGAGTGGCTACCCACCCGTTTGCCACTGCACAGCAATCACAAAATTTGTCTGCTATCGGCTAGAAATCTATGATATTATCCTCTAGCTGAACATTATCTTGTAGACATTTCAGGGATCTGCGTATCTCTTATGTGTCAGTGAGTTCCCAGTGGGGCTCACGTAGTGTTCTTTAGGATTAAACGTTATGTTATATTTGTAATTTTAACAACTGCGTCTGTCATTTTAGAATTAGAATTAGCATCATCAGATTGTGTGACGAGTGAAAGGACTACATCTATACTTATCATTCTGTCTTATCTCCTGTTGTGTGAGAATACATTAGGCAGTGGGGGATCATTATTCATCCAGGCACGTTAGCAGGAATAACTTGACATACTGTCTTCGTGTGTTAGTACAGTTAGTCGTCATAACTTTCCGCCTGGCACTGTTTAGAAGTAGTGATCCATTCTGGGACTTTGATAATCATTCTTCTAGAATTGCGAGCCATTTGATCGCTTCTTCAGCAGTGGTTAGATTCTCTATTCGTAGAAGTCTATTTAGTATCTACTTTGATCCAATTCCATCCTAGTAGTATACGCTACGCGACAAGGAACCAGATTGGAAAAGAATATACCTGCGACAATTGTAGATTGACATGGGAAAACTGTTTGGGAAATCAGGTGCGCTAACAGCTTTGCCACAGAGACTCAACAAATCACTCCTTGAATAAACTGATGATGGTTAGAAAATGTAAGGAGTAGCTGATGATCATTTGCTTGCTGACTTTGGTGTAGAGTGGATAACACTGGCTCCTTGCCGTATTGACAGACGATAGTTTGTTACCTTGTGCTTCAAATAAAAAAAAAGGCGTAATAGCTTCTCAATTGCACAAACCCTGAGCTGATTTGTAGAGAAAATGTGTTTTCCATGTTTGCAAGATCCCTCTCACGGCCTGCCTAGTTTACTCCATAGGACAAGTAACATCAATACGTCTGGAACAAGACAAGCTGCAGAAGCTGCCTGATCAGTAAAGCAATGCTCTAACTGTCCGCCTGCCGCCGGAATTTCGATCCTAGATCAGTTGCAGACCAAGATTTAGAGCTTGGTATGCCCTGCCATGACATGTAGTCTTTCAGATGCTTTTACTCGCACCAGGATAAGGTTTGTACCCTCTCAATTGCGCTCCTCCACCCTAAGCCAGAGTTTGTGGAAGGCATCATATATATACATATATGTTAATCTTACCTGTTCCACAACTAATTTTTCCCCTGTATTAAATGTCATGGTTAGAGCTGTTGATATTTCCAATTCACCTCTTCAGTTCTTGGTGTGGGGAATCAGATCTCGACTAAATACAGGAAATAAGAATACAAGTGACAAAGATCAGGCAACAAGACAGCAAGAAAAACGTGTATTAATATACGTTATAATGATCTTATATAGATGCAAATGAGTAATGACAAGATGAAAAAGCTGGGGAAAGTGCAAATGTAGTGTTTCAGAAGAATGCAGAGAATGTTGTAAACAGAGAAGAAATCAAACGCCGAGGTTGTAATCTCTGCAGGCGTTATTAGAGTGCTGATTGTAGTCAACAATAAGAATGAGAAAAACAGCTTTCTTTCGATACAATAGAGAATATCGTGATAACTGGAAAGATCTACAGGAAGAGAGGCAGGGGCAGACCTATCGAAATGATACTGGATGGACTAAGATGGTTGTATGGAGAAATATCATCAGCAGAGTTGATCCAGAACACTAAAGACTCCGATCTGTGGAGAGACTTGGACGCCTACGCCAGCAGACAAGGCAAATGGTGATGCTGATCAAACCCATAAGGAAAGGGCACATAAAATGTATGGAACATAACAAGAAAAGATGTAAAATAAATAAATTAGCCTTATATGTCTAGGACATTCTAGGCAAAAGTGTCAGAGAAAGATGTGTGTGGAAAAACTTAAATCTTCAGAGCAGTTAACTAACTAAGAGAACTGGCTACACACATAAGAAGTAGACCGTACACATTACATATGAATGTCATCACAACGGGAAGGTTGGAGGGCAAGAGAGGCAGATGAAGAGCAAGAGAAAAGAGAGACAGTTTGAGATCATGACATGGAAGAACATTAGTATCAGAAATGACTGACAGTTTACGAAACAAAAATCTGTGGACCGACATGACAACCAACGTCATACGGCACGGACTATACAAAGCAGTTGTAGAAAACATCGATAATAAGCGACCATTAAACTTATCATTAACTGAAAACTCACAAAGAAAAGAGAATTCAACATTACAAATGTCGACAAGATTACGTCTTTTAACAGTTTAGATTACAAACTAATTATATTCCAGACGTGACATATCACATGCTTAAGATGCCACAAATCTCCTTTATCGCAAAAGTACCATATCACAGACGTAACATGATATGAACTAATGTCACAAATGCAACTTACCACGTACATAAGATGTGAGAAACTTATTAATCGGAAATGTAACATTATTTGAGATTTCACAAACTAAATATAATACAAAAGTAACATGTCTCTTACGTGAGATGTAACAACGAATTTTTCATAAATGTAACATATCGCATACTTGAGATGATCATAATTATTTCGCAAAGGTTACATTTCATATATTTGAATGTCATAAACTTGTAATGTTTAGTATGAATGTCATAAACATATCACATACCTGAGATCTCATATACTAATCTAAGCATACATCATACTTGAGATGTCACAATATTAATTATATCACACGCGTAACATATCTCATAAGTAATAGGTTACAAACTAATCTTATCGCAAACGTCATATATCACGAAAGTAACATATCACATGTGTAAGATGACGCAATCTCATATATCCAAACGTACCACAACATTTCATTACACTAATATCATACACTTAACTTACGACATACTTATATCACGAACTTACAATATCACAAACGTAACAAATCTCGCAATTCAGATGTCGCAACGGAAATTTATCACAAACTTAACATATCTCATACTTTAGGTGTAACAAACTAAGTATATCGCAAACGTAACATTTTAAATACTTGAATATCATAAACTAATTATATCTCATAAAACAAATATATAACAAACTTGACATAAACTAATTACATCTGACACCTAAACATGTCACATAATCTCTTTTATCTCAAACGTGTCCTATCACATATTTAACACGTTCAAACTAAGGATGTCACAAACGTAATATACCATACACTTAAGGTGCCACTTATTTATTATATCGCATTCCCACATTTGAGATGCCACAAACTAAATATAACACTAACGTATGCTATGTCACACGTGAGATGTCATAAACTATTTAATTTTTTAAAAAAAAAACATATCGCAAACTTGAGGTGTCACAGACTAAATACAATTAATTACCTCGTACTTAAGACATCGTAAATTAATTAAATAACAAACAAAAAAATATCACATACTTGAGATGTCACAAACTAAATATATCACATACATAGCTTATACTCGAGATTTCATAAACTAATTATATAGCATTATATATCACATTCTTGAGATATAACGAAATAATAACATCGCAAACTCAAAACAAATCACATACTTGAGATGTCACAATATAAATATACTGTTCACAATTTTTCGGGACACGCCCTAATATAGCAATGTAGCAAAACGGACAAATCTACACGTGCGCAGTCTCCCTGTGACACCGTCACAACACCACGTGTTGCCGGCCTTCTTATGTTTCTTCCTCTTCTTCGTTCATCCGGAGTTTGTTTTTTTTCGGACGTGATTGCGTTGTGCCTGTTTACAGCAGAGCTGCGTTCTTGCGCCGTTAGGCCGACACATCCGACTTCTGCGGGAATTTGTTGACCGGGTTAACCTTCCTGGGTTCTTATGTTTTAATTGTCAACAACTTGAAATTCAGTGTTAAGTCGCTGGGTTTTGAAGAACCGTAGCCCACCGGACAAATCCGCAAGTGCTCAGTCCCACTCACACAAAGCAGACAAGACACTAGACAGATAGCGAACTCTTTGTGCATTCAGGAAAATTGTTGAACTGCTGCCCATATATGGGTGGTCAATAGTGGTCACCCCAACTGTCATGGCTTAGAAGCACGCGCATGCCTGAAGAGTCCATGAGCCCATAGAGTCAGAGGCGGCCTAATCCTGCAGAAATGAGACACCACGGCGCTTTTGTTCAACTCAGAAATAAAGTCACAGCCTCCTTATTCAAGGGGTAACCGATGGCTAAGGCCCGGATTTTAACCCGTGGCTTTATTCAGGAAGAACGCCAGACGCCATGATGTATTTCATCAAGATTCAAGCGGGCGCTGGCAAAATGGGACTCACTCTCCACGAAAGAGTTTTCCTTCTCACTAAGTCAAATGTCAGCTACGGCGGGGGTCCGATTCACTGTCATCCCTACCAGGCTAATGAAGTTATTGCACGGACCTCATAGACAGCTGTCCCAGTACAAGATCGTGTCCAGAAGCCATCTCTTCACACGGACCTCATAGAGAACTGTCCCAGTACAAGATCATGTCCAGAAGCCTCCCAGAGATGTATACTGGCAATAAGCGCCGCCGACATGGTCTCTGTAATGGTGATGATGTCTGGTGATGACCCTACCTATTGTCAGTTCTGTCTGTAATGTCATGTAGGCCTACCCATTAGTGTAGCAATTTTGGTCAATATTTAAAAATTGGGTTTTTACTTATGAAATCATACCAGTTAGATAGAACTTGACAAGACGAATCTAACGGTATCTCAACGTAGACTGTTCGTTAATTCTAAGCGGAGTTATGAATTTTTTGGTGACGTAATTTAATACCAGGAAGTGCAATGATAACCTAAGAGATAAGTAAGATTTTATCGCGGCCCTAAAATTGGAAGCTGAGAAATTCTGCCTTCTATTACCGTGGCTTGTTTATTTTTAAACGGACAACGTTGTGCAATTTATCATTGCGTCCGGGGCGGCGAAGCCTAACTTGACGTATTTTTTATTTTTCGATAGGATGTGCCTCTGACCTAATTAACAATTTAAAATGGCCGCCAATTGTTTATTATTTTCCTTCTATTATTGGTCAGTATGTTTTACATCTTTCAGAAGGCTACCTTCATATTTTCTTCATATATTCTTCATATTTTTTCATGGTCATTTTTATTATTTCTTCTTATTTCTATAAGATTTAAGATGTTTTCTTTCATCTATTTCATACGTCCCACAGTCTACATTTTGGGGATAGTTGTTTCTGCAACTTGGCTGACTGATTTCTTTAATATTTCCCATTGGTCAATGACATTGCTTGCTTGCTTGTGTTCGTTGGCTTGAGCCCAAACTCGAAGTCCTGTATGTCGGATGAAGGCATCCTGTTGTCCAACATCAGTGTGATGTCATACAGGACCTGAGGTTTGCGTGAGTTTCCGTTGTCCCATGTCTGGCTTATTGGTATGCAGACTGGTGGTTCCTCGCCGTACAGGCAGACACTCTCCGACTTCGGAGGAGGTCAGTGACATCTTGAAATAGAATGTCCAGATCGGACAATGCATCAAATCTGTTAAATCAAATTTGTATTTCTTGATGTATATTTGACTTTCTTTAATTTACTATGTATATATTGCTTATGACTAATCTATGGTCACTGTAGCAGTCTGCACGTGGTATAGCTATTACTATTTGCGACTTTTAAGGCATTTCGCAATCTTCTATTGATATGGATGTAATCGGTCTGGTTTCTGATCTTATGGTCAGGACTCTTTCATGTCCATAATCGCCTTGGATGTTTTTGATACCAAGTGTTTCCAATAATCATATCATGATATTTTGCCTCTGTATAAGTCTGCAACCTCTTTCATTTTGTTCCCCTAGTCCATACTTGCCAACTGTTGATTTCTACTTCAGCATTAAAGTCACGTTAGAGCCTACAGAGGTGCAGATGCTGGCAGTGATCACAATCTATGCATTGCCAAACTAAAAATAAAGCTCAAGACTCTGCACAGATCACCCAGAATTAAGAAAATAAACTCACAGTCCCTACTGACTAAAGAACACCAACTCGCATTCAATTCAGAGGTACGAAGCAGATATGCTAACAAAGAAAGTGTATCGAGCAATGCAAATATTAAAAACAACATTGAAGAAAATTGGAATTTCCTAAAAAATACCATGCTAAATGCTGCAACAAACACAGTCGGCTACGTACAAAGACAGAAGAAGAAGTGGCTAAGCGATAACACCTGGACGAAGATACAAGAAAGAAAACAAGCAAAACTAACACTTCTTTCTGCAAAAGACACATCTACGTATGATACCCATAAGCAAAAATACTCTATGTTGGATAAAGAGGTGAAATCAAATGCACGAAAAGACAAACAGAACTTCATTCACAGCCTGGCCTCCGAAGCCGAAGCAGCTGCCAGAACTGGAAACAACAGAGCCGTATTCCATATCATGAAGCAACTATGCAATCACTCACCTACACCAAATATACCCATCAAAGACAAACAAGGCAATCAATTGTTATCCGATGACCTTCAAAAGCAACGATGGGCAGAACATTTCAAAGAAATATTAAATAGACCGCAGCCTGACACTGTTCCGAACCTGGATGGAGAAATTACTATGCCCCCACTAGATGCCTCCTGCGAGTCATTCACCATGGAAGAGATTAAAGCAGCCATCAAAAAATTGAAGAACAACAAAGCTGTTGGTGAAGATGAAATCTCAGGAGAAATGCTCAAAGCAGCAGATGAGAACACCTTACAACGTTTGTTACAGCTGATCAATGAAATCTGGCAAAGCGAATCCCCATCACAACATTGGATAGATGGTGTAATTTTCAAACTGCCTAAAAAGGGCGATATGTCTGATTGCAATAATTGGCGTGGTATCACTCTATTGTCAGTACCAGGAAAACTTTTTTGTAGCATGTTACTTGAGAGATTGAAAAAGGCGATAGATGAAAGGCTCAGAGAAGAACAAGCAGGCTTCAGACCAAAACGGTCATGCATAGACCACATTTTCACCCTCAGAATAATCATTGAAGACTCCGTAGAATTCCAGTCGAAATTAATCACCAACTTTGTCGACTTTCAAAAAGCCTTCGACAGTATCCACCGTCCTTCACTTTGGAATCTACTTAACATCTATGGTTTTCCTACCAAATATACCAACGTCATAAAATCTTTCTACAAAGAAACACGTTGCTGCGTAAGAACAGAAACAGGCAACTCTGACTGGTTCTCAGTCGAAACAGGAGTGAAACAGGGTTGTGTCTTATCACCGATGCTTTTTGGAATAGCTATCGACTGGGTCATGCGCAAATGCACAAACAACACAAATATGGGTATCCATTGGGTTGACAAAATTCTAGAAGACCTGGACTTTGCCGACGACATAGTGCTTTTGAGTTCAACACACCCGGATGCCCAAGAGAAAATAAACCACCTCCAAAATGTTTCAGGGCAAATTGGTCTCCAAATTAACACCACAAAAACAAAGACTATTGATCTTACCAACAGTTCAGATGACACCAAATTGAACAGCTACGTTCTTGAAAAAGTCAACAGCTTTACATACCTAGGAAGCAAAATGACATCTACAGGGGACTCAACACCAAAAATATCATCTAGAATCGCACTGGCATCTAGTGCCTTCAATAAACTGTCAAACATCTGGAAGTCAAAGACACTCAGCAAACACACAAAACTTAAAATCTTCAACTCTTGTGTGATTCCAGTGTTAACGTATGGATGTGAAAGTTGGAAATCAACGGTAGCTTTAGATAAAAAATTAGACAATTTTGAGAACAAATGTCTTAGAAGACTTCTAAACATCCACTGGACAGACTTCAGAACCAATTCGCAAATAAGACAAGAGACTAAGCAAGATACAGTATCCAATTTCATAAGAAGACGCCGTTGGAACTACATCGGCCATGTACTCAGAATGGAAAAGTCAAGACTCCCCTATCAAGCCCTCATATGGTCACCAGTAGGGAAAAGAAAACGGGGAAGACCAAGAGAGACCCTGCGTAGAACCATCATTAGAGAAGGCTCATTCAATGGCCAAGTAAATATCCAAGATCTACAACAGGTAGCAGCGAACCGCCAAGCATGGAGAGACAGGACTTCTGCCCTATGCGCCGCCTTAGGCTCAAGAGGAAAGACTAACTAACTAAATTAAAGTCACCCATTATGATATTTCATTCTGAATACTTGCATTTCTTGAAGGCATTCTCCAAATCATTATAAAATGCATCGATGCTGTCATTCCTGCCGTCTGTTGTTGGTACACAAAGTTGTATGATGATGAGAGCAAAAGGTCTGCCACTTAACTTCACCAGTATTATTCTATCTGACACAGTACAATATCCTTTGATAGGTTTTGTTATCTCCATATCCATTTTAAGTGCTACCCCTCGCTGTTTTTTTCTCTCTACCAGAATGGATTATGCTATATTCCTTGGATATTATTATTACCATGCCCATCCCTTTCCATCAGGTATCACATATACCTAAAAATGTTAATATTAAGTCTTATATTTCTTTCTTGCTATTATCCAATTTGCCACCCCCCACTCATAGTTCTAACATCCAACGTTTCTACTTTAAATATTGTTAAACTTTTGTACAAAATCGCTTGCTGACTGAAGTCACTTGGTGCTTATGACTATCCCTACCGGGTGAAGCTGCTCCTATGGAGCACCCATTTACGCCGATTCTGAATTGAACGAAACATGACTGTCCTGACATTTGTAAAGAAGGTAGTTTGACATTGCCTTTCTTCCCAGCAGTGACCATATTGGACGAATGTCACCTTGATGTGTGTTGCTATGGATCAGCTGTTGCATTTCAAACTCAGTACGGCCCGCTGCCCATTCTCTGCACTCACGACCCAGTGTTATTATTAAATTGTGCCAGTCTGTCATGTCTTCCGGAACTTCAACCCACTCTCTTTCACGACTGATGGTCTCTAGGTCACACACCTGACTTATAGAAAGTTCTGCCTGTGCCATCAAGGACCTGCCTCGTCTTAGTCTATGACCCTTAACCACATCCATTGCTGCATGCAGCGGGCGATCCCTGTCTGTGGAAACTCTCAGGTACCATTTGGCCTGAAGGATCCTATGCCTATCCGTCATTGTTGGTAGCGCCAGGATATGCTTCATGCATATATTTGGTGTGTCCTTTGTGCGCCCCAGGATTAACCGCATGGCAGCATTCTGTATGCGCTCCAACCTTTCAAGCTGGCTCTTTGATAATGTCAGCAGCCCCAAACCATACTCAATGACAGAAATTATTAACTGCTGAAAGAGCCTGTACAGCATCCTCTGATCTACCCCGGTTGCTGCCATAGCCCTCAATGCATTAAGTCCCCTACCAGCCTTCACCATCAAAGCCTCCACATGATCCTTAAAAGACAAACACCTGTCAAAGGTGATACCCAAGTATTTCAACTTACTCTCTCGAATGAGAGGACATCCATTCAACATAATTCCTGGGACGTCTGCTTGACGATTCGGTGATCGAAGGAGTACCACACAACCGATGCCCTGTCTGGGTTTATAATGGCCCCTGCGTCCCTGCACCACTCCGCCACCCTGTCTACCGCCACCTGTAAGTCTTTCGCCAGGCTGGCTCTGTCTCTGCCCTGTCTGTACACCAGCACATCATCTGCAAATGTCAAGATTCTACCCACACCTGGTGTCTCAATAGCTGCGATTAAAGAGCATTGGGGACAAGGCAGATCCCTGCGGCAACCCAGGTGTAATAGTACAGGGGTCAGAAGTCCAGGAACCCACGCGCAGTGCAACCTTACGCTCATAAAGGACTGCCGCAACCCATCTAACAAGCCAAGGGCAGACCTCCATGTCCAACAGTGTGTGTATTAACCGACCACACCTGACCCTGTTATACGCATCCTCCAGGTCAAGAGCTACCGCCATTGTCTCCTATTAATCCTGGAAGCCCTCGTAGACATCAGATGCAAAAGTTGCAGCATTGGTCTAAGTGTCCTTTCCCGGCCGGTAGCTCCCGAGTCCTCGGGGAAGCAGATTCCGACTTTCCAAATGATGCTGGAGCCTGCGTGCAACTATTTTTTCGAGAACTTTGCCATACGTGTTTTGCAGGGTTATGATTCGGTATCCATTAAGTCTGGAGTGATTCTTACCTGGCTTTAGGAGGGGGACCAGGTAGCTATGCAACCAATCGTGGGGTATTTCCGCCGTATTGATGCTTAGGTTGAAACAAAGGGCCATCTCCTCCAAGTCCCCATCATTTATGTTCCTCATATGGGAGTACCTAACCCCATCCAGACCTGGCGCTGTGTCTTTAGCCCGCTTCAGTACCCGTCTAATGTCCTCCACTTTAATCGCACAGTCCTTCTTCCTAGTGACCCGTGACAAGACTTCTCTGACGTTATCTCTAATAGCCCTATCTTGCTGATCCGTCTGTCTTAAAAATCGCGCAAGAAAAGCCTCCCATTTGTCCTTGTCAGTTGTCATAGGTCGGTTGTTATCATCATAAACGGTGCCAAGTGTACCAGGCATCACCTGTCTCTTCATCTGCCGGTGCAGCCTCCAGAATTTTCCCAATGATTGGGGTTTCATGACGAAGGCTAATGGACAATTCTTGAAATAGGAGAGTGTAGCATATGAGGCTACGACCTCCAGCATGAAAATGGAGGTCGAAGCAGTCACAGCAACATTCCGTTAGTTAGAGGAGACCACTGCAACACGCACTGTCTTCATCGCGGACTCACGAAGTATGCTTAATAAAGTGGAGAAAGGAATTTTTCGTGTGAAATGGCTCACTTCGCTTCAGAAGTCACAGATTGTTAGAATTGTACGGAGTTTTTACTCTGGCCATGCAGGAGTGCTGGGGAATTAACAAGCTGACAGGCTGGTCGATTACCTATGGACAACCGAGAGGTGGTCGCACGACTGAGTTACCAGGTGGAGATGGTGAAGGAACACACTGAGAATCCGTATGTCGAAAGGACGAGATTGTGGGGGATTGGCAGGGGTAGAATCTCAAAACAGAGGGAAGAACAGGAAAACTTTCAATCAGATAGCGATGGGGACGATTAGTAGTGTAATTCTTCGCTGGCTGCTGAACGAGGGGACGGAACGCAGATGGGAATGTCCTGAGTGCAGTGATGTCGGTTCTTAGCTCAACTCAACTCTACTATTTGTTTAATTGAAACATACAACTTTTCACGATGCTGGGTGAATTCTAGTCGGGGCTAAATCTGCACAACACCGGATCACGCCTACATTGTCCAAGCGACACGACAGCACCACAGACGCGTTGTTTACCATTGTTGCATCAATAATTTAGCAGGCGTTAATTATAATCTGATTCTGTAAAATAACAGATAAACAGCTTCGCAAAGTGTCTGAAAATAATATCTATATTTTATTCAAAGCTGTTTAAAGTCTTGTCACTGTCAAACATTTGGCTACATTATGACTACGTATATGAATTAAATTAGCTACTCCCCACCAAGGACTGGGTGAAGCCGGGCCGGGTCAGCCAGACAGACAAACAGACAGACAGACAGACAAACAAGCAGACAGACAGACTGATAGATAGATCCCCTCCAGGGCCTGGGCGAAGCCGGGCCGGGTCAGCTAGTTATATATATATAATGTCGGTAGATTCGAAAATTCACAGTCAGTGTTCCATCATTTGATCTGCACAACACTAAGTATTTGGCCCGCGTGTCAGACTTTCCAAGCCAGGACACAGAATTCAGATGAGTACATTTAATTTTAATTAGTTTAATAGTTTAATATTGTCATAGTGTGTTTCATGTAGTTTTGTGTTGGTTTGTCCTGTGCTGACGAAGGCTTTGGCCGCAACGTCCAATTTGTCTCTTGTAGTCGTGTTTTAGTAAAGCTCACAATCTACTTCTCGTTTATTTTGAGTGATTCATTCATTGCCTAAGTATTTGTCAGGCCTGCACCCTGTCTAAATATATGTTTGTCTGCGCCAGTGTGTATATCTGTGTGTGTGTGTGTGCGCGCGCGCGCGTGTAAATGTGTATTTGTGTATACACGCGCCTAAGCAATAGAAAGCGGGGTTAGAAGAATTACTAGCTTGAAGGTACAATTTTTTGGGAACATTATTTCTAGAACGTAATAAAAACAGTTGGTGCTTTTTTTGTGCTTCCTAAAAATCTTGGGTGCTTTTTAGTGCTTTTTTGGGTCGATTTTGGTGCTTTTTCATCAAAGGGAGATGGCAACACTGGTGGCGAGACATACCTTCGTTTGCCAAAGCACATGATGATGATTATGACGATGATGATAATGATGGACATGCCGGATTGGCTGACTTCCGAGTCGAATACGTATTCATGGTGTAATTTGTGTTCTTGTTGACACAGACAAAGATTACTGAACAGACCGTCTAACAACTTATCTCTAGTTGTAACTATGCTGGACTATAATACATCACTCATACGCTACATAGTTTGCATTTGGATATCCTTCCTATTTAAAAACAATATAACGATCACTGTTTTTGACATGGCAACAGAAAAAAGGCGGCAAAAATAAACCTGAGAGAGATAATGGCGCTCTTGTCATCTGCCGTAATTATGTCTATATTTATTTTCCATTTATAAATTGTACCGCGATGATTGAACAGTCAAATGATGGGTTGAAGTAGGGAGAAATATGCTTAATTTTTGTGCAGTAGACATATGTATACGCAGATGTTTATAAACGTGAGTAAATGACTAAACAAAGTTTAAGTAAAGACGTGGCGGCACACATTTTTCATTAAATCGCACGCAGTCATGCTAACTAAGTCTAGTAGTAGTAGTAGTAGTAAATAATAAATTAATAAATATTAGTAATTAATAATATAAATATAATAATCATACATCGGTACCAAATTGTATCAGTTTTCAGCGGTAGATTCTAGAAAAGTAAATTCAGAGAACGAGACCTCTCTTCGTTCTCTACGTCTACACACACACAAGAAAAGAAGGCTTTGGCCTCCTTTGCCCTTGGCCTTTGCTTGTGTTGTTAGTTTTAATATAATTATTATTTATTCTTACTATATTAATTATTATACTAACATATTAAATTGATATATTCGAAAAAGCAAAATATCTGAAAAACTGTTAGTATTATTAGACATTGCATTAATAAAGAGCGAAAAAAAGGATTTTCAGGAATATATTTAAAAAAAAAAGATAATTAATTTAATGTAACACCAAAGTGTGATAATATAATGTTACTTATAATGCCAATAGATGGAAACGTGCGTATCCAGTCACTAATTTCAAATGTTTGGAGCCATTCATAATTAACATCATTTGGAAAATGTGTGACACAGATAAGAGCAGAATGGGTCAAGGATAAGCTGCATTTCAAATAATTAAAAGTATCTATTATGTAATATTTGGCACTCTTCCGAATTCCGGTCCCAAATAGTTCTGCAGTGAATAAGTGGTTAGGGTTAGTGCTAGTTATATAAAAGGGAGGCACTATTCGCAATGGAATTGCGAATAGAAAAAAATTACATTCGCAATCGAATTGCGGGAAGTAACAAACATGGCACAGCGTTTGCTCACTAGTCAGTTTTAGTTTAGGCCATTAAGAAGTCTAAGAAGGTGGTTAATTTAAATAGGAATGTTCACTGTTGCGAGTTTAAGGCAATGCTAACCTTAAAAAATTTAATTCCATAATACTTAATTTCTATGTTCTTTTATGGGATAGGGTTTGATATTAAAGACTGCTGATCGATAAAATATTGTCAAATTGACTTTGCACTTAACGATTGCTATGGAAACCAAGATAAACAGCGGCCATCTTGAATTTCTTAATGTGCCTCTAAAACATTTATTTTTTAATGTATAGGCTAAATTCTTTGTTTTATGTGTAAATAAATAGACCCTTTACAAGTTGAGTAGAAAATTTTAATGATATCTCTTTGCAGTTTTTTTTTTCAAAATGTGAAAATGGTAATGACATTTTTCATGACATTTTTTTTTTTTTTTTAGTGTAGCACAAAAACTAAAATTTAATTTTCAAGATTAATCTACTCACAATGTAAGTGATATAATAAAGAATATCTCTGCAAAGTTTGAGTGAAATATAACGAATAGTTTTTAAAACAATTGTACTTATGTATAAAAAATTGGCAAAATGAGAAAACGGGGAAAAAGTAATTATTTTTTTGTTTTTTATTACTAATGCACTCTTTTACGGAGAAAAAAAGTGTAAAACTGAACCTTGAGTGTTAAAATTGTCCTGCTGAGTATGCAGGACCTCCCTCCAGAGCATGCAGCTCACCTTAACTCTTCAGTTTGGCCGCTCGTACAGTGTCGCGTCTTTTAGTTTGTTTGTCCTTCTTGTACTTCAGACTATTTCTTACTTGCTTCTGCATCCTAAATGTTCCTAGTCTCTGCATATGCAGGCCTGTAGAAGGTCCATAAAACTGGGCAGTGTCTTGGGCAGCAGCAGCTCCAAAGTTGAACTCTCTTGCTGCAGTTACAACTGCAAACTGAACGCGCTTGCGAGAGGCAAAGTTGTCCTTAGTACATCGAGCCCATATCAAGCTGTGTAAACACTCATTTGAATTCTGAGTTTGTCCTGACACACATCTACTAAGTAGTTTAGTTTAGTTTGCGCAGTGCTGTTCCAAGGCGTTTACTGACATGGTTGATACACTCCTCTTTGTCTATCTGAATGTCATCCCCATATGGTTTGATCTTGGTAAGTTCCGCAAATGTTTTGATGTCACCATTAGAAAGTATTGACGTGTAGCGAAGTTTATGACGGGCCACAGACCGTCGCCACAGCACCCTTGCAGCCTTCACCTCCATCATTCCAGCAGATCCTTTGAAATTGTTGTCACAGTTTAGAAGATGTTCTGCCTTCCATGCTGCAAATTCATCTGGTTTGTCCCTGGAAAGTGTCTTACCAGTGGTTTCACACACCTGGCAATAATAACATGGGCATCTATGCAAACTCCTGTAAGAACATCCCCTGCACAGCCAACTCCAATGTGGGATGTGTGGCCTCTAGTCAGCCAAGTGCCATCAAAGCTGACACTAATATCTAGCACATCATTGTCATGTAGAGTTATGCCTGACTGTTGTGCATGAGCCTGTCGAACATTCTTTACGGTTTGAGAAGAAACAGTGTCCTCCAGATCTTCTATCTTTGAATATAGTTTATTCGCTTTGCTGTGAAATGTTTTGTGATGAATACCTTGCAGGTTCATATTTTTACAAAAATTATTAAATGATTGATTGATTGATTTAGGAACCGACATCACAAAATTATTAAATGTTGTTGCACCCATCCCACAAACTAATGCTGAATATACTGACTGGCTGTTGACAGCAAAAGATCTATTCCCATCATTACTTCTTGCAGATAGGTATCTTCCACACACTACTTCTTCACAACAAGAGCAGTAAACCTCTGCATACACAGCTAATCCCTTGGCTCTCTTGCTGTCAGTTTTCAAAATAAGACTATCATTTTTACAAACTGGACAACATAACAATTTGATTATTGCCTCAATTTCTGAACAATCAACTCTGATTACTCTGTGTTCCCGTTTTTGATATCCATTGTCGTCACCAGAATCATACTTGCTGCTAGTGGATGTTGTGTATTTATACGTATCTCTTTTAAATTGGCTTCGGGTAATAAAAGAATCACTTCCACAACTTTGAGAAGAACACGATAGCACTGATTCATTCAGATTCACTGTCAAAACACTTGGATTTGGAAGAAGTGGCATGGGTCGCTTACTTTCAGTAGTTTCAGAATTATCTGTATCGTTTACGACGTTCTGATAGGCTTTTCGCTGCTTACGAGCATTTGCGAGGTGTAGTCTGAGAGATTACTTACGTTGACTAAATGACTGGATGTTAAATTTCTTAGTACGAGGCATATTTCAATGCGTGTCAGTCTGTCGTCAACAATGAACTTTCAGCACGTCGCCAGGTGTAAACAACACAAAGCCGCCATTTTGGAAACCCACGTGATCAATTTCAGCCATCGGCGAACGCGGATTGCTTACGATGTTCCATATATGGAAGTTTCCGGAAGATGATAGACACGAATAAACCCGATGTACACAGAAGAGCTTCCGATTAGACGAACACGGAGTATCACGAACAGTTACGGAAGTTCACGACCTTTCCAGGGATACCTTACACGCGCGTGTCGTGTTTTCCTGAGATATCGTTGCTAGGATTTGAAAACCGTCAATTTTGTAACAATTGTCAATAATTAGACAATTTGACACAGAGGGTGGGTTCAGTAAATTATGAATATTGCATAAAATAACAGTTTTTAAACAAAAACAAGTACAGAATCTGATAGAAGACATGATAAGGTGTCTAAAAATGAACTATTCCGAAAATAGCCAAGTTGACCAAAAATCGATGTTTTTACTGCCGCACATCGCCTTAATTCTGCTGATTTTTCCGTAATTTTTAATGAATCACTCTTCTTACTTCTGTCCGTTCTTTTGGCATCCCATTTTATTTTTACATTACGTTAATCCTGTTTAAATATCAAGAATAATTTTTCAGAACAGGTATCCCCAATACAAATAACGATCCCTACAAATAATTCTGTCCCCAGGCGAGTTCAAGAATTGTTAACTTTCGTTTCTGTACACTTACTGTTACCAGGCATCCATGTTTGTTTACGTTACCGTCCTACTATTTATGTCCTGATAATATCGCAGCAGTGATGATTCTCTTAATTTGACACTTTCTATGGCCTCCATGGCATCCTCTCTGAGTGACTCTGTTCTGGTCCAAGCTGACAGTAATATGCTTCGCCTCAGCAAGACATGATTAGGCAATTCAAACACCAGGCTTTCGATTGACTGGCCTCATTAATTAATAAATAAACAAGGAAAAGGAAATGCTACGCATAAAGTGCAGGAAAACCCGGTA
The DNA here is from genome assembly GCA_963921405.1 of Cepaea hortensis. Taxonomy (NCBI): domain Eukaryota; kingdom Metazoa; phylum Mollusca; class Gastropoda; order Stylommatophora; family Helicidae; genus Cepaea; species Cepaea hortensis. Next base: position 45,044,476 of record OY992887.1, on the reverse strand, counting down.
TATCTGAAGAGAGAGGAGAGAGATAGATAACGAAGATAGTGTGAGAGAGATATGAGAAAGATGTATTGAAAGACATTAAAGAGTGGTAAAGACAAGAAAGAGAGAGGTGGGAGATCGAAACTTAGAGCGAGCGAGAGAGAGAACTCGTGTTCGGGTGGCTAAGCTCCTTTCCCAAGACAACAAAAGTAGAGGACAGATAAGAACAGAAAGACAAGTGTGCAGGTTCTTGCGGAGCAAGATAAACAACACCTAATACACAAAATCCGTAGAAAACATATGCCTAAAGCGAAATCATCAGACAAGCATTGGTGTCACCTAATTCCTGAAAATTGAAAAAAAAAATGTCACCTCCCCGTTTGGGAATCGAACCTCCAGCTCCCGTGTACCAGGGGGAAACACTAACCACTATGCTACTGAGGACACGTTAACGGATCATCAAAATATTGTAATGTGGACACACGCATAGGAATAATCACGTGACCTACTTCGATTGCGAATATAATTTTTTTCTATTCGCAATGGAATTGCGAATAGTCACTCCGTATATAAAATTATTCACTGCAGAACTATTTGGGACTGGAATTCGGAAGAGTGCCTAATATTTTATTAAATATCAGTATCAGAAAGAGTGTTGGAATCTTGCACCAAACCTGTTCTGCTATATCGCAGTGAATGTTAGAATCTTCCCCAATGGAGCATAAGTCCTCAACTAACTCGGCAAGATTAATATTTTTGCCATCTTCCACAGCTGCCTCCACGCCCTCTCCATATTATTCATCTTTTATAATTCTCTTCTCCATGTGCCTCTAAGTGCTCTGTAAGTCTCCGTTTCCTTTTCCTTGCCAATTCAGAGAACAGATTTTAAAGAAATGCTGTTGACATGTTTTCTTAATGTTTGTCCTATCCGACACTAGTGTCTTTTCTTTACTTCTTGATTCACTAGAATTTGTTTAGCTTTGTCTATAAGCTCTGCATTAATGATTCTGTCAAAACATCAACCCCCTACAATGCTCAGTTGGACTAAAATGTTGACTTCTTGTCCTTGACTTTGGGATGTAAATTACTAGTACATCAGAAGTCATAGTGGGTTCACCTGATGGCGAGGGACACTGGTAATAGGGAAAGCTAATTCATATGCAAAAATCAGTCCAGCGCACTATAAGTAGTAGCACGTGTATGGACAACGCTCGAGTTTAAAGTAATAGGTAATCACTGGTAATAGGGAAAGCTAGCCCACACGTACAAATTCAATCCAGCGTGGATTATACTTGAGTTCAAAGTAATAGGTAATCACTGGTAATAGGGAAAGCTAGCCCACACGCACAAATTCAATCCAGTGTGGATTATACTTGAGTTCAAGGCGAACAAATGGGGGAAAAAATTTCTTTTTTATTTCAATGTGACAAGAATGATACCAAGGTAATGTTTTCCATACTTTGGTTATGTGAAGCGCCCGTCCTAAACAAAATGTCTTCCAAGACATTGTAATACACACTTCTATGTTTGCATTTCAGATGAAAGAGTGCTCCGTGCCATGTCTTTCAGGCATTGTGGAGCTGCAACACTTAATTGAAAAACATGCCTTACTGCTGTCCCAGGAGACAAAAGAATATTTGTTGTACATGACCGTCAAAAGGCTAGGACCTAACAAGTCTCAGAAATTAATCAGCAAATGTAAGCAATTATTTTGTGTGTGTGTTGAAACAGGCTTCTTCACTGTCACCGTTTGCTTTTCTGACTGTCCCTCCCACCTTCTCTTCATTTCTTTGTCGCCCTCCCTTACACTCTGCCCCTCTTTCCCTCCTCTCTCACTCACCTATCAAAACAGACATTCTCTCTGTTCATGTCTAGAATATTCGGTGGGTTGATGTTTGTCAGTATTTTGGTTTGTCCTGTCTTAGACAAGATAAATACACAGGTGTCCTAAAACTAGTCTCTTTATTAGTGCAAATCTTTATTTTTAAAGTGCTCAGATATTCATAAAAATATTGCCCAGAACCAGCTGGAAGCATTTGCATATTACTATAGGATTCAATGTAAAAGTTACAAAGGTAGACTAACAAAGCTGAACAATATATTGTTTGAATAGAGATACTGTGTAAGGTAATTTACGGTAATCTCATAGTCGATACTGTCTTTGGGGTGTGCAGCATTAAGCACTTACTTATTGTACACCCGGACATATCTTCGTCCCGTAAAATGGAACATGTTTTTTCCAAACTTTTTATGGATTAAGTGTGTTTTTCGAGGTGAAATGGAGTTTGGACCGTGCAACGGAGTTCGTGCATGCGCAACGGAGTTCGTGCATGCGCAACGGAGTTCGTGCACTCGCGCCCGGACTCCCTTCGGCGCAAAATCGGCGAAGCCTAACATGACAACCAGATGACCGGCAAGGACTCAGCATGGTAAGAGGGCAGGCGCGCGCAGAAGGCGATTAAAATGTGACAGATTGTGCATCGGACACGTTCGAGTACTGTACTGGAACTGTGCATCATTTAGTCAACGCCGACCAATTCTTGGAAAAACTACTAGACGGAAACGATATTATAGTCTTACGGAACAGTCAATGTCGTGGGGTTTCAGGGCTTCTTTAACGGGCGGCACCTCGGAAAGGTCATTCTGGTCCGCGACAACATACTGGTGTCTGAGATGGATATGTCCGCCTGGAACAGTGATGCCTTGCAAGTGCAGGCATTAAGAATGACGCCAGTGCAGCTTGTAATCGTGAATGTTTATGCGCAAAATGGGAAGGTCGACGTGCGACAGTGGCAGAGTTTGTTCGATATGGATGATTGATTGATTGATTTAAGAACCGACATCACGGCATTCAGGGCATTCCCATAAGCGAACCGTCCCCATCCCCAGCAGCCAGCAAAGAGTTCCAACACCGATAGTACCAGTAGCAATCTGATTATATGTCTGTCTCGCCTTTCCCCTGAGCGTCGAGCGTCTGCCAGATCCCCTCGTCAATCCTCGCTGTCTCATTCTTGCCAGACCATGGTGATCCATTTGCTCCTCCAAGTTGTACACGTACTCCCACAAGGCCACAACCAAGTCTGCCTTGTCATGCATCAATACTCCACCAAGATTTGCAGAGCCAGCCAATCTGTCTGCCTGTTCATTCCCCAGCACACTGGCATGCCCAGGAGAAAAGATCCAGGTGATGCTTGCCACCCGTGACCTCCGAAGCGAAGCAAGCCACTCTGCCCGAAGCTTGCCTGTCCTCACCTTCCTCAGCATGCTTTCTGAATCAGTTACAATCACGATGTGTGTGTGTATCGTATTCTTGATCCAGCAGAAAGCTGCACTGACCGCCTCCACCTCCATTCTTAAGCTAGATGTTGTGGTATCATATGCCAGGCTCTCTTGCACCAAACGTCGACCATTAGCATATCATCTTCTGTGAGGACTTCAATGTCAGAGGCAGTCAATAGGGGAATTGCATCACCAATAGACAGGGAGAAGATCTGGAGGATGCCCTGGCATCTGCTGCCCTAGTCTGTCTGAATGATGGGAAGGTCACTAGAATAGCCACTCGACCAGGTACTCTGACTTGGCTCTAGTGTCGCCCATCATCACACCAAGGTGCCGGTGGGGCACACTGGGATACCATGACCCTTGTATCATTCTGATCGAGAAAGACAGGGGCAGGAGTCAAGGAAATAAGACAAATGCCTTCCCGTATGACAACACTGGTCAAGACGCAATAAGCAAGATCAGAAGAAGAAAACTAACTTCCTCCCACAGGAGACAAGAAAGATGGTTGCAGCCACCATGGTGGAATGGAGAGGTTAAGAAGGCATGGCTGGGAAAGAGGCAGGCTGTCAAAGACTGGCAAAAAAGCCAGAAAGGCTAACATGCCACAGGTTGAGTTGGCGAACCTGAAGACTGAGGTACATAGGACAATGACTTTATTCAAATCCTGCAGTTCTGCAGGAAGGTGTGCTCCGAGCGATCTCTTACGACATTCTGGCGCCTCCATAAGAGCATGAATGGTGCTGCACAACGTAGGGGTATTCCAGACTTTCAAGGCACAGACCTGACATGGAAAAAGTCGGATGCGGATAAAGGTAAGGCCCTTCTTGCACGCTACATAGAGCAGAAAGACGAGCCCGCCAGATGAGGACCACAACGACACTCAGTTGTGCGAGGGGGTCGGGACAGGCGAAGAATGCATAATCACAGCTGAGACAATACGTGCGATGCTCAAGAAATCACCTAACACCGCCCCAGGCCCAGACGGCATCCGATATGGTGACCTACTGGTGATGTCAGATGATGACATGGAAGAACTGGCCAGAGAATTCAACACCAGTATCCAGAAGGGTCAGATCAAAGTGGAATGGCTACACAGCTCCTTGCTGCCACTGCCAAAACCGAACAAAGACCATTCCAAGATAAGCGGCTACAGAATCATTACGATGCAGAACACTGCTGGCAAACTACTGGAGAAAATTGTAGCACACAGACTTGCTTGTGACTTGGAACAACTCGGCTGCTTCCCACCCACACTTGGAGGATACAGACGTAACAAAGAGTCGTGGCTGAATGCGCGGTCTTTGCTCAAGATGTTTACGAAGGATTTCAGGTCAGAGAAGAGACATGTGCGGCCGCCATAGATTTAGAGTACGCATACAATAGAGTATCCTTCAAGCACTTGATGCAAACCCTCCTCAGACTGACAGTGCACCCTCACCTTGTACGATGGATAGCTGCAGTTCTGCTCCAAAGGAAGGTGGTGCTAAGATGCCGGAGTTGGTCTTCTGAGCCGATAACGATATGTCCAGGATTGCCGCAGGGTTCACCACTGTCACCAGTACAATTCAACGCATATATGGTGCCGATCACTGAACAACAGTTGGAAGGGAGGGGTAGGACTGTCGTTTGCTGATGACATTCTCGTGTATCGACAGGGTCGAGATAGATAGGCGGTTGCCAGTGATATGCAGGGCGAACTAGATCGAATTTCCTCATGGTATGCTGATGCCGTGCCCTTGTCAACCCTGCAAAGGCATCAATTACATGGTTCTCCCTAAACAACCATATTGTGAACACAGACCTGCTGGCAGTAAGATTGGATGGGAGCATTTTGAGTAGAACCCAGTCAATGACATATCTTGGCGTGAGGCTTGATCGTAGCCTGTCCTTCAGAGATCATGTCGATTATGTCATAACAAAAGCTCGAAAAGGTTTGTCAGCAATGAGAGTCATGGCGACTGCCAATAGCGAGCAAAGACTGCTAATACTTTTGTTCCAAGGACTGGTGCTTTCACGCATCGAGTATGCCCTGGCCATCCACACTGTCAGCCCTACACAGATTGACAGACTTGAAAAGGTAGAAAACGAAGCCATGCGCATAATTTTGGGCTGCACGAGCGAGAAACGCCAGCTGTGTAGCAATGAGATACCTCCTTGACATGCCGACAATGGACCACAGGATCAAGATCTGGAGAGCTCGTGCATACTTAAAAATAAGTGTAGATGAGCAGCACCCTCTGCATGACGCTATATTCAGAGAAAAGGGTGACATGCTAAAGAGGGGCAAATTATGGATGGGCCGGGCGGAAGATGTCAGACAGGTCTGCAGTCTTACCAGTATCAACCCCGGCAAGGAATGAGTGCCGGTGCCTCCAGCTTTTAAGTGCACTTTCTCCTGCATTATCACACTCGACAGACGGTGCAGAGAGCAGAACCCTGCCGCTGTCAATGCAGAGGTCAACGCGCTCATCTGTGAACACTCAGATAGCCCCGAAGTGCTCATTTATACAGATGGATCTGTTGTAAAGCAGCAGAGAAGTGCGTGGGCATTTACAGCCCATTCAGCAGGCCGAACCGTTCAAGAATCCAGTGGTGCCCACTCTATGACCACGAGCAGCATGACGATGGAGGTGATGGCAGTTACACAGGTTTTCATATGGCTGGAATCACAGCATTATACCAACGTGTGCGAACTAAGTGATTCAATGAGCATGATTCAGAAGGTCGAAGCTGGATCTGTACAGTGGACTGAGTCGCTGTGGAAGCTGTTGTCCGTAAAGTCACCTTCATCTTCGTCCCGTGACATGCGGGAGTCAAGGGAAATGAACGAGCTGATAAACTGGCTGGCTTTGCACCCCCTGTAGATGGCCAGCCCATTGATCATGCCAATGTTATTAACATCCTTAAAGATATGGCGAGAACAGAGGACTTTGACGTCAGTGAATCCACATCGCTGTCCAGGATGAAAGACTTGGGAGTAAGAATCGGTACGGCCAGACGCGAGAGGTACATCGGGAAAACGAGGTGCCTCGTCAACCAACACAGAACTGGCATTATTAGCCACCGGACACTGATGCATATGCTGGGGGGAGGATCTGAGCACCTATGGACCTGTCCGGAGTGCAATGAAGATACCCCAACCGATAACTGATTATTGTACACCACGGCAATGAGGTGGGGTAGCCATTTCTCTTCTTCATCACCTTCCTTCTCAGAAAATTGTCAACAATATCCAGTATCTATTGTTTGAAGCATGAAGCTGGGTTAACTCCAGAGCTATACTGGTCAGAAATATAAATCCTGCCATTGCTGGGGATTGAACCTCAACTACTGTCCTGTCAGGCGAGTGCACTAACCACTGTGCCACTTGTTCTCCAAGATAGCTTGTTTCAATTTAAGTTACAAATATTATATTAACATGGCTACAAGAACCCTCAGGGCTCAAGTAAAGTTACATAAAGTGTTCAGATACATTTAATCCAAGAGTGGTGTTTGAGTTGGTGCAGACCAGAGCTGAGAGGCAACAAGAAGCATGCTGGCTTGCTTGCTTGTGTTCGTTGGCTTGAGCTCCAACGCAAAGTCATGTATGTCGGATGAAGACATCCTGTTGTCCAACATCAGTGTGATGTCATACAGGACCTGAGTTTTGCGTGAGTATCCGGTGTCCCATGTCTGGCTTATTGGTGTGCAGACTGGTGGTTCCTCGCCATACAGGCAAACACTCTCCGACTTCGGAGGAATCGGCGATCCTATTGACTTCAGCCAGGACCCCGAAGGGACCTGTTGCCCAGGACGCTCGGCGAGGACGCGTCAATAGGTCTTGGCCAGTATGTAACCCGGCCCTGGTGCCTTGGAAATGATCAAATCAATCAGAAAGCCACCAAACCTTACTCAAGACGACTACCACGTTATGGACAGACCAGAACAGGTCATTCTTCTGCGCCTCAGAACAGGACACAATAGATTACGCAACCACTTGTATACAAAATTCAAGATTGGTGACTCAGCCATGTGCACATGTGGTTTGGCGTCGCAGACAGCAGAGCACATACTCCAGGATTGCCCAAACTACAACATATCCAGGCGAACCTTCTGGCCTAGAGAGACAACAGTGGAAGATAAACTCTATGGACCGCTGAATGAACTAAAAAAGACTGTTAGATTCATACAAGAGACGACATTGCAGTTGTAGACATGTTTCAGGCGAACGAAAGAAGAAGAAGAAGGAGAAACACCTCTGCGTCCCAACAAGAAGCATGACTTCGGGGAAGTTGCAGGTAATTTGAAGAAGAAAATAACATAATGCCTAAAATGCAAAATTAATGCACACAGGAATTAATGACCTCACTCACAAAAGAATGCATGTGTAAACAGGTTGCCTGAAAACCAAAGAAGACTGACTCATAGTGGGAAAAGATCAGATAGTAAATACCTGGTCAGATTATGTGTAAGACCTTTATTACAATTCGCGAGACGAACAGTATGTTATTGCATATAATAAAGAACCACCAATTTTGAAGATGGAAGTTCAGGATAGTATTATCCACCCCGGGAAGAATAACCTGGTCAACAAATGCCCGCAGAAGTCGGGTGTGTCAGCCTAACGCCGCAAAAAAGCAGCTCCGCTGTAAACAGGCACAACGCAATCACATCCAGAGAAAGAGAAAAAAAAACAGGATGAATGCAGAAGAAGAAGTATTAACCATATGAAAACTGGCAAGACCCCGGGTTCAGACAACATAACAACAGAAAGGATTAGTGCCTTAGAAGAATATGGAATAGACCAAGTCACCAGACCGCTGAACACAATATATCTATATATATAAAATGCAATGTCTGTATGTATGTCGTTTATTCGTTCGTGAACGGTCCATCCGATTGAGATGAAATTTTCTACATGTCTTCTTCTCATTCCTGTGCTGCCAACTGTCATAGTTTGTTAGTTTACAAACAGCTATTTACATAATAAAATTTAATTTTGTAATTTACATTATAATTTATATAACCGAGGGGACTTAACTTAAGAAAAGTCATATCAAGGGACATAACTTTTAGTAGCATTGCTGTATATTTTATATATAATTGTTGCATCGCTATCAAAGCTTTATAAAATGTTTGTCTACAGTTATTTACAGGCATATGCGTTATAATATGTAATGATAAAATCTTTAAGGCATTTTTAATGTTTTCATAAAAATAATGCATCTATTTTTAATACATGAAAATTTTCTAACTCATCTTTTTATTTTTCTTCGACATCTATACAGTCATCCCAGCATTTATTGGGTTTTCGTGATATCTTGGTAAGTTTACGTTCAGTAGTTTCAGATTCTTCTCGAGTGTATTTGCTGGCTTTCAGTAGTACACTTGGTCTGGTTGGAGGCTGGGATGATCCTTCTCGGTCATTTGGCTAGGATCAGACGCATTTTCTGCATCCCCTCTCCCACCCCCAGTATTTCCCCCTGGGGGGGGGGGGGGGGGGGGGTTGATCAAACCACCTTACATAGCTTCACCTTAAATGTGGACCACTGGGCAATAGCTCACAGTGAGACTAAGGGTCCACGCCAAAAAAAGGGAGGCGGGGGAACCAGCTGGTCTGGGGTAACTGCCAAACCCACACACAAAAATAGCCCTATTTAGTTATTGGGATGAAGATTGTTCTCTTCCAATCTGTTCGCCATATTTCTGGGAACGGGAGCTTATATGACTACTAATATGAATTAAATGAAACGCTCCCCACCAGGGACTGGGCGAAGCCGGGCCGGGTCATCTTTTTTTGGGAATGGGAGCAGGAGCCAAATATGAATTAAATGAGATGCTCCCCACCAGGGGCTGGGCGAATCCGGGCCGGGTTAGCTAGTGTATATATATATACATACATATATATATATATATATATATATATATATATATATATATATATATATATATATATACATATATATATATATATATATACATACATATATATATATATATATATACATACATATATATACATACATATATATACATACATACATATATATATATATATATATATGTATATCTATATATATCTATATATATGTATAGTCAGGTCTTAGTCAGATATGACTGAGCTACCGTATAACAGTAGACGGTACTACCTGGTTTCTGTTAGCGCTGAACGTTGGGCGGCGCTTACCAAACCCGACACCCCACATTTTGCCAACAGCTTCGGGCGGAAGAGCGCAATTGGGAGGGTACAAGCCTTACCCTGGTGCGAGGAAATGCAAGCTAAAGACAAAATGTCATGGCAGGGCAGACCAGGCCCTAAGCCTTGGTTGGCGACTGGTCTAGGATCGAAGCTCCGACAGGCGGACAGTTAGAGCATTGCTTTGCTGATCCGGCAGCTTCTGCAGCTTGTCTTGTTCCAGATGTAGGGGTGTTACCTTTCCTCTGGAGTAAACTAGGCAGGCCGAGAGAGGGATCATGCTGCATGGGCAACACATGATCTCTATATTTTAGCCCAGGCTTTGTGCTATGGAGAGGCAATAACTCCATCCCTGGTCTTAACTGGTCTCGGAATCAAAGCGAGAGGCAACTGTTACGGGTTATAAGTCCTTGTCAGTTGGCGTAGACATGGGGCGCCACGCGTTGCCTCTGACGGTGGGAGACACCTATAGGTGTCACTGATCAGCTACCGCCCGCCTCAAGCTGGGCAGCCCCCAGCCAATTGGGTGCTGATCCGCCACAGCCTGCCTGCTTCAATAGGTGCTTGGGGCTAGGACAAAATCTGAATCGCAGGCTGTAAAACCAATGCACCAGGTACAAACAAAAATAAAAATAGAAACCTCAAGCTACGGCTTGCAACCTGGAACGTGAGAACCATGTGTCCAGGATTTTCCACTGTCTTGACCAATATTGACGATGTGAGAAAAACGGCTGTGATTGATGCCGAACTCAATCGTCTAAACATTGATATTGCTGGCCTGCAGGAGACTCGCCTCGCTGAGGAAGGGTCACTCAGGGAAAACAACTACACCTTTTTCTGGAAGGGTAGAGGGCAGGCAGATAAAAGGCAACACGGTGTGGGCTTTGCAGTGAAGAATTCGCTACTGGGAATGATTGAAATTCCAGCAGGAGGAAATGAAAGACTATTATCCCTGCGCTTGGCAACCTCTTGTGGGTTTGCCACCATTATTACTGCATATGCACCGACACTCGTGTGACAAGACCGCCGGGGCTTGGACTGGTTTGCCACGATAGATACTATCCCCTGCCTTTGCTCCAACCACCTCAATAGCACTCCACATCTACCAGGCCCCACACAAGCCGGGACAGCTTAACCTCCCCTCCCTCACCTAGGGTTCCAAACCCCAAGGGGGCTCGGACCAGACACCAGTCATATCACTGCACAAAGTCATAGCTAAGAGAACAAAAATTTAATTCTGAACTACGTCAACCACAACACAGAGAAGGATGGCTGAAAGCCAGACTAGAAGAACTATGTACAAGATCAAAGACGCAGATGAGTATTCATCATGGAGGCGGACGATAGCTCGTGCGGTTGTCCAGTCGTGGTAGCGACTCACCCAGGCTCCTCCAGTGGACTGGAACTCCAAGGTCTGCTGTCTCTCCAAAGTTCCCTCTTCACCCAGAGAACCAAGCAAGGGCTGATCAAGCGCAATACCACTGCCTGACTGACACTGCACTGAGGAACAAGGATCCTTCCTTGCTGTCGTACTATTTCACTCGTCACACTCTTGATGAAGTCTGGGCCGACCCTAGAACATTAGCGGTCTCCCACTTGCAGAAAAAATACATGTAGCACCGTCTCAAAATACACAAGAGCCAGGTCACTCTTCTATCTCATAGGTGACCCACACACTGATATGTCACCTACACAATACGCGGTTGCTCCACATGAACACACAAGGTCACTGGTAAAGTCTATCAGGTGACTAAACACTTCACCTTAGTTCCATGTCCTTGGACAATAGATCTTCACACAGTCTTATGTACCTACCCCGATCCATGGGTAGTAATCACAACCTAGCATACACTGTCAACAGTTCATCACCATCGCATGAGGTAGCTCCCTACCTTCACAAACATTGTCAACAGTTCATAACGTTGGCATGAGGTAGCTCCCTACCTTAACAAACCTGTCACTCTGGTGTTTCCACCAATGTTGTAATCAATGTCCTAGTTCACTAGACCACATGTTGGCTTCATAAAGGTAACCAATGTAAAAACACTATGTAAGCATCAACTGATACATGGTGTCCCATAACCCAGCCGGGCCAGAAGCATATAACACAGGTCATGGCGACCGGTAACAATGATCACTCTGCACAACTTGAAAGGTCACTCCCTTGCAATTACCAAGGTTTACACAGAGACTGAATGTCACCAGTGCTTCACTGGCTTGAATCACCAGACGTTTCAGTGTTGGATCCTCTCAGGATCGGATGACACTCGTCGGACTCTTGACGGAGGTCCTACCCTAGACCTACCGACTTATTCAGCACTCAGCTCCTTCCAACATTGATCTCGCCGAATCAGACAACCACTCCCAGTATGGCCTCAATCAACTTCTGGATAGGCACTGGAATGAGTGGGCCCATAGAGCTCATGGTGCAGCTCTTGAATCTTCTACTGTATAGTAATAACCGATCCTGAAACACGGAGAGGTTGGTGTGAGTACTCAACTACAACAAAGACTACCAGCATCTCCACCCTGTCACCTGCCTCTCAGACATTCCTCATGTCTACCAACATGAGTATGAAATCATCACATCATAGATCTACCTAGTCACTATAATATATAGGCATAATGATGGTAGGAAAAGCAATAGCCCACCTGTTCAGTCAAGTAACACTTCTGGGCTACATATAACCCCTAGCACCAGAGTCGACTGTATGACTCTGTCAAGCATCCTTCGCCTGGTGCCAGTCCAATCCGGTTTCATCTTCCATCCTCAATCAACATATACACTTACTTTCCTTTCAGTGTAGGGATTACTGTATCGAGAAGGTGTCCAGCCGGACCTCTCCTTCCTTACAGACTCATCAATTCATCAATCCCTTCACCCATGGACTGATGAATTACACACAGTAATAACTATAGGTCCATAATGAATTATACTCCTGATAATTCATTACTATAGCATTAACTAAGGAGAACTCATGACTTGTTACACTTAACTAACAAAATCATATCACAGCCATAGTGTCAGGTCTGGGATCCCTGCCCCAGATCCTGAGTTGCCCTTGTTTTCACTGACTATCTTTCAGGTCAGTCATACCTGTGCCGGTCGAGCACAGCAGTGGTGGCCATCCACCACTACACTTTCCCACAGCTACTGTGGGTCTCGTGTACCTTGTCCCGTGACGACTTAAGTCACGTCATCCAATGTAGCAAACCTCCAGACTCCACTACCAAACTCTGGCTCCACCTTTTGGAGGGGGGGGGGGGGGGGGTTATGCCCCTCCCAACTACTACCTCACGGCAGTACTCCAAGTACTCCATGAACCGAGTCAGGGTTCCAGAAGAGTAGAATATTAGAGACAGAAACGGTTAGGTTCAAACCTCGATCTATCTAGACACCTCGGCCTCGAATTACGGAGCGCCGCATCACCCTCGATCGGGTATGTTCATCCATCGCACATGCACGATTGCATTGGGTCGGACCTATTACTGATCGGGTTGGGGGTACCGGCCTACCTCCCGCTGCCTAGACAAACGCAATATGGAACACGCACGGTCATCCTAGCGGACGGACATGACAACAAGCAGGACCAATAGTTTCATGAATATTTCCTATCAACTGTTATCCCACCGATGCAACACCATTCTGCTTACGCGGAATAACACTGCTATCTGCACACAGCAAATACACCATAGCTGATCTCACCTTGATTCCTCGAAAACTCACCATCACTGATCGAACAATTCCGTTACAATTCTAATGTCACGAAGCACATTACACATCTCTAATAATAAGCTCTACCTTATCATTACAGCGTCTAGCATGTTGATGTCCTGACGGACAAACTGTCGCCTTGCCTGCGTAATGAATAAACCAAACCCGTAACTGCTACACACTGTAACGCACATCGTTCGGCCTATTTTATTTACACCCCACTCGCGGTGGAACACGGCTTGTTCCGTCAGGTAACACATTACATTGCTGATCGATAAAGCCTACTTAAAAATGCAACCGCCAACTGTAACGGATAACTCTACGCGACAACTCAATTTTGCGATGGCAATTAATTCATTCCGGGAATCAGCACGGCATCACGACAACAATTAAATCATAGAATAAGTACTCAACTAACCTGTGATTGAAGAATCACAACCTTGACCGTAGATGTCCGCACTGGCCGCGAATATTGACATCAAAATTATATCAGCCTCTTGGCTGCGATCTGTCTACGCTGAGGTTTGGTGGGCGACTGCTCACGACAAAGTCAGTGCGCCTTCCACTCGCCTACACGGGCCGCGTGACTTTCATGATTCATGAAGAAAACCAGAGTCACGATAAGTTCCACCACCCCGTGCTGCATGAAGCACTCGTGAACTTAGAGATCTCTACCCCGTACGCACTTGGGAGAACATTCTAGATTTTCCATAAATAACTAGAATAGCTCCGCCCCGCACTATTTTCCGATGGGGAATCCCCTATTAATTGATATTAATTCAAGGGAGACCAACGCATCGCACTCCCTTCAAAGGGATATTATGCAGAGATCTGCCGTTCTTTATCCGTTTCGTCACATAGGCCCCCACTTAAGATGGTCGACCCGGTCGAACTCACTAGACAAAGATCGGTCTGAACTCTGAACCTCTACTCTATCAAGATTGGATTCCCAGGAAAAGACGTTCCATAACATTCACTTTCCCTGCGGAGATCCACCAGAATGGTATGGATGCTGAGTCACCAACCACCGCCTCAAACATACGTTATCTCCAGCGATTAGGCCCGAAACGTAACGGCCTGGTGATTGGCTTACAGGATCTGTCTACACTGGACTGTTCCGCATCCACCTGTTGCAGGCCATCGGTTACTTTACTGAAGGTTCGTTCGTCCCTTCCGACAATAGGATATTTCCTATCCCGACTAGGCATCACCTTCGTGGACTGTTCGCGGATGTCGACCGAAATGAATGGTCGCTTACTCCAGGTTCGTCTGGAGTACCCTTGCTCCTGCCTTCTCTCCCGCGAGTAAGGACAGTGAGCCTGTCGGCGTATCGAGTCACCCGACGATCCCGTCGTGCCAGTTGTGACTTCGCCTGTCCGACCTCGATTCCCAGTGTGCTTAACACCATGGGCCTCTACCCGACGGAGCCCGTTCGCCCTATCTACGGTTGAACGCTCAGGAGACCGCAGACCCTCCCCACAGGATGTACTGCGTAGGACTGAGTCTTCCTCGCCCTCGTCTGGACCCAGAACCGAATCTAGCGCGATGGTAGTCGCACTCTCTTGTGGAGAAACTACCTCGGACCTCTCCAAATTCTGAAGGAGAGTACAATGGAACTTACGCAATTCCCCGCGGACCTTCACCTCATACATGGATCGGGACATTATCCGCTCCACAGGAAAAGGGCCCTGCCATCCGAGTTCGAATTCCGCCCCCTCGATTGGGAGAAGCGCGAGAACCCTATCTCCAATCTGCAGAGATAAACCGTTTCTGGTCTTGTGCTTTGGTGCTGCCAGACAACACGTTGGGCACGACCGGATATATCTCCGCACGTCGCCTGTCATTCCAGGCCAGTGGTAGTGGCTGGAAAGACACTGGACTGTTGTCCCCACATCCTTATGTCCGGTTAAGGATAAGGTATGCACTCTATGTATCAAGCGGGATCTGTAGTCAGTAGGGACTACCATCTGACCGTACTGGCTATCCCCTTGCCCGGCTCTACGATAAAGCAACCGGTTTTCTACATAGAACTGACCCGGAGTTGGCGGGACAGAACTTTGGGACACCTCCAGTAAGTAAGGACGCAAAGTCGGGTCCCTACTTTGAGCACTGCTCACTAACCTCGCAAGAGAATGGTCTATTTCCTTACCACACTGCCTTTCTCCATCCTTAGCCCTGGCCTGCCTAGCGCTCACTAGACAATGTTCCCTGGGGTCCCCCAGGAATACATGCGGACGACCGAGGATCAAAGGGTAAATAGGATCAGGCAGCACAGCCGCCTGGATGCTACCCGTAACGTACCTGCACCGAATGTCAATCCGAGCAATCGGCAAGTCCATAGCTACGGAGCTCCTCATGGCCAGCTGAAATTCTCTTGTCTCGCCGGTGAGCTGCCCTGGGCTCACAAGGTGGGATGAGATTACAGCTTCAAACTGCAATCCTGTATCGTATAGACATTCCACCTGCTTCCCATTCACCTCTATCGTTTCGATCACAGGTGATTTCTCAGACTTTGGTTTCTCCCGACCCTTAGGTGTGGTCTCGATAGGTCTACCTCTAGTAGAGGCGAGACACGCAAAGTGCAAGTCCTTTGGCTTCCTCAGACAATCTACAGTATTATGGGAAGGAGACTGACAGTGCTTACACCACCTCTGACTCCACTTCCGTTTTGGGGAGGCGGGAGGGATTTGCTTATCGGGTTTCTTACCAGAGTCTTTTACCACAGGATCTGCTACATTGGATGATTCTTTGGGACCTTTGGTCTTGGGCTTCTGATCAAGCCCCTTCTGCCTTT
The DNA here is from genome assembly GCA_963921405.1 of Cepaea hortensis. Lineage (NCBI taxonomy): Eukaryota > Metazoa > Mollusca > Gastropoda > Stylommatophora > Helicidae > Cepaea > Cepaea hortensis. The sequence continues at coordinate 45,028,534 of OY992887.1, read as the reverse complement.
TCTGTGAATCAGTCTGACTGGAATCCCCAGTCTCCCCATAGACTTCCACATACCTTTCAGCTAACTTATTTACTATGTCTAGCCTTTCCGCCCCATTTTCCCCTAAGAAATTCCTTAAAGGCTTGGACATCTGCATTTTCATTTGATCCACCACCATCAACTCTCTCAGACTCTCATAATCCTCTTTGAAATTGGCCAATGCCATCCACTTCAACAGGTATGAGTTCAACCTCACACTATAGGCCGAGAACATCTCACCTGGTTCTCTCTTGGAAGTTCTGAACCTCCGCCTGTAAGCATGGGCTGTCATTTCGAATCTTTTCAAAAGAGCCGATTTCAGGGTTGGATAATCATTTTCCATCCCTGGGGGAAGACGCGCATACACTTCATACGCGGTGCCACGGAGTCCTTGTGAAAGCTTAAGATTCCAACGCTCAGGCTCTAAACCCATAGCTTTACACATTGCCTCGAACTTCTCTAAGAATTGATCTATCTTCTCTTGGTCCGGGTCAAATGGTGGAAACGGCCATTTCATAGCATGGTAAGCTGGTCTGCTGGCTACTGATGAGCTCGGTAAAGCTACTCCACCTACTGCTCCCTCAGACTCACCAACCGATTTAGCCTCTACCTCAAGTTGCTTCATACGGAACTCATGTTCCATTTCCAACTTCCTAGCATCTAATTTCTTAGACTCTAGGTCAGCTGCCAGTTTTTGTGCCTGTTGGTCTGCCACCAACTTTTGCTCTTCAAGTGCTACCTTTCGAGCTTCCAGCTCAATTTCTGACTTTCTTCTCTCCCTCTCTTCTGCTCTGAAATCTCTCTCTACTTCCAGTACATAGGCTTTAAACTCCTCACCTTCCAATCCCATCTCAGTTGCAGATGCCCGCACCTTAGCTAAATCTAAAGTACGAGTAGCCATGCTTAGTGTAACTTAGTATCAGTATAGATATGCAATACCCAATCACAATGCTAACTGTACTCCAACCAACACTGTAACTATGTATCTATACTCACTTAACTAAATGTCTGTCCACGTCGAAGAGAAAGGTTTCAGTAGCCCTACTCGTCAAGTAGATAATAGGTATAGGACAGATGACACTATAACCTATTCCTACGAGATGTCAGAACAAAGAGAAGATCCCGGACGAGCCCCCACTCTATCTTGTGACAAGACCGCCGGGGCTTGGACTGGTTTGCCACGATAGATACTATCCCCTGCCTTTGCTCCAACCACCTCAATAGCACTCCACATCTACCAGGCCCCACACAAGCCGGGACAGCTTAACCTCCCCTCCCTCACCTAGGGTTCCAAACCCCAAGGGGGCTCGGACCAGACACCAGTCATATCACTGCACAAAGTCATAGCTAAGAGAACAAAAATTTAATTCTGAACTACGTCAACCACAACACAGAGAAGGATGGCTGAAAGCCAGACTAGAAGAACTATGTACAAGATCAAAGACGCAGATGAGTATTCATCATGGAGGCGGACGATAGCTCGTGCGGTTGTCTAGTCGTGGTAGCGACTCACCCAGGCTCCTCCAGTGGACTGGAACTCCAAGGTCTGCTGTCTCTCCAAAGTTCCCTCTTCACCCAGAGAACCAAGCAAGGGCTGATCAAGCGCAATACCACTGCCTGACTGACACTGCACTGAGGAACAAGGATCCTTCCTTGCTGTCGTACTATTTCACTCGTCACACTCTTGATGAAGTCTGGGCCGACCCTAGAACATTAGCGGTCTCCCACTTGCAGAAAAAATACATGTAGCACCGTCTCAAAATACACAAGAGCCAGGTCACTCTTCTATCTCATAGGTGACCCACACACTGATATGTCACCTACACAATACGCGGTTGCTCCACATGAACACACAAGGTCACTGGTAAAGTCTATCAGGTGACTAAACACTTCACCTTAGTTCCATGTCCTTGGACAATAGATCTTCACACAGTCTTATGTACCTACCCCGATCCATGGGTAGTAATCACAACCTAGCATACACTGTCAACAGTTCATCACCATCGCATGAGGTAGCTCCCTACCTTCACAAACATTGTCAACAGTTCATAACGTTGGCATGAGGTAGCTCCCTACCTTAACAAACCTGTCACTCTGGTGTTTCCACCAATGTTGTAATCAATGTCCTAGTTCACTAGACCACATGTTGGCTTCATAAAGGTAACCAATGTAAAAACACTATGTAAGCATCAACTGATACATGGTGTCCCATAACCCAGCCGGGCCAGAAGCATATAACACAGGTCATGGCGACCGGTAACAATGATCACTCTGCACAACTTGAAAGGTCACTCCCTTGCAATTACCAAGGTTTACACAGAGACTGAATGTCACCAGTGCTTCACTGGCTTGAATCACCAGACGTTTCAGTGTTGGATCCTCTCAGGATCGGATGACACTCGTCGGACTCTTGACGGAGGTCCTACCCTAGACCTACCGACTTATTCAGCACTCAGCTCCTTCCAACATTGATCTCGCCGAATCAGACAACCACTCCCAGTATGGCCTCAATCAACTTCTGGATAGGCACTGGAATGAGTGGGCCCATAGAGCTCATGGTGCAGCTCTTGAATCTTCTACTGTATAGTAATAACCGATCCTGAAACACGGAGAGGTTGGTGTGAGTACTCAACTACAACAAAGACTACCAGCATCTCCACCCTGTCACCTGCCTCTCAGACATTCCTCATGTCTACCAACATGAGTATGAAATCATCACATCATAGATCTACCTAGTCACTATAATATATAGGCATAATGATGGTAGGAAAAGCAATAGCCCACCTGTTCAGTCAAGTAACACTTCTGGGCTACATATAACCCCTAGCACCAGAGTCGACTGTATGACTCTGTCAAGCATCCTTCGCCTGGTGCCAGTCCAATCCGGTTTCATCTTCCATCCTCAATCAACATATACACTTACTTTCCTTTCAGTGTAGGGATTACTGTATCGAGAAGGTGTCCAGCCGGACCTCTCCTTCCTTACAGACTCATCAATTCATCAATCCCTTCACCCATGGACTGATGAATTACACACAGTAATAACTATAGGTCCATAATGAATTATACTCCTGATAATTCATTACTATAGCATTAACTAAGGAGAACTCATGACTTGTTACACTTAACTAACAAAATCATATCACAGCCATAGTGTCAGGTCTGGGATCCCTGCCCCAGATCCTGAGTTGCCCTTGTTTTCACTGACTATCTTTCAGGTCAGTCATACCTGTGCCGGTCGAGCACAGCAGTGGTGGCCATCCACCACTACACTTTCCCACAGCTACTGTGGGTCTCGTGTACCTTGTCCCGTGACGACTTAAGTCACGTCATCCAATGTAGCAAACCTCCAGACTCCACTACCAAACTCTGGCTCCACCTTTTGGAGGGGGGGGGGGGGGGGGTTATGCCCCTCCCAACTACTACCTCACGGCAGTACTCCAAGTACTCCATGAACCGAGTCAGGGTTCCAGAAGAGTAGAATATTAGAGACAGAAACGGTTAGGTTCAAACCTCGATCTATCTAGACACCTCGGCCTCGAATTACGGAGCGCCGCATCACCCTCGATCGGGTATGTTCATCCATCGCACATGCACGATTGCATTGGGTCGGACCTATTACTGATCGGGTTGGGGGTACCGGCCTACCTCCCGCTGCCTAGACAAACGCAATATGGAACACGCACGGTCATCCTAGCGGACGGACATGACAACAAGCAGGACCAATAGTTTCATGAATATTTCCTATCAACTGTTATCCCACCGATGCAACACCATTCTGCTTACGCGGAATAACACTGCTATCTGCACACAGCAAATACACCATAGCTGATCTCACCTTGATTCCTCGAAAACTCACCATCACTGATCGAACAATTCCGTTACAATTCTAATGTCACGAAGCACATTACACATCTCTAATAATAAGCTCTACCTTATCATTACAGCGTCTAGCATGTTGATGTCCTGACGGACAAACTGTCGCCTTGCCTGCGTAATGAATAAACCAAACCCGTAACTGCTACACACTGTAACGCACATCGTTCGGCCTATTTTATTTACACCCCACTCGCGGTGGAACACGGCTTGTTCCGTCAGGTAACACATTACATTGCTGATCGATAAAGCCTACTTAAAAATGCAACCGCCAACTGTAACGGATAACTCTACGCGACAACTCAATTTTGCGATGGCAATTAATTCATTCCGGGAATCAGCACGGCATCACGACAACAATTAAATCATAGAATAAGTACTCAACTAACCTGTGATTGAAGAATCACAACCTTGACTGTAGATGTCCGCACTGGCCGCGAATATTGACATCAAAATTATATCAGCCTCTTGGCTGCGATCTGTCTACGCTGAGGTTTGGTGGGCGACTGCTCACGACAAAGTCAGTGCGCCTTCCACTCGCCTACACGGGCCGCGTGACTTTCATGATTCATGAAGAAAACCAGAGTCACGATAAGTTCCACCACCCCGTGCTGCATGAAGCACTCGTGAACTTAGAGATCTCTACCCCGTACGCACTTGGGAGAACATTCTAGATTTTCCATAAATAACTAGAATAGCTCCGCCCCGCACTATTTTCCGATGGGGAATCCCCTATTAATTGATATTAATTCAAGGGAGACCAACGCATCGCACTCCCTTCAAAGGGATATTATGCAGAGATCTGCCGTTCTTTATCCTTTTCGTCACAACTCGATTCCTCTGATGATGTGAAGGATTCGTTCTATGAGGAGTTGACTCCGTGATCAAGGCAGTTCCAAAATCTGACTACATTTATATGCTCGGTGATTTCAATGCTCGTGTGGGCAAGGACTCGAGTTCATGGCCAGTGTGCCTTGGAAAATACAACATCGGTCGCATGAATGAAAATGGGCAAAGGCTGCTGGAGCATTGCACCAGTAATGACCTATGTATTACAAACTCTTTTTTTAAAACAAAAGAGATGCATAAGGTCACATGGAAACATCCAAGATCCGGCCATTGGCACCAGCTGGACTTCATCATCACACGGAGACAACATCTGAACCATATATCATTGACTCGTAGTTACCACAGTGCTGACTGTGATACGGATCATTCTTTGGTTGTTGCAAGGGTTAGACTGAGACCAAAGAGAATCTACACAGCTAAACAAATCTAGCCTCAGGATTAATATTATTAACACTCATGATCCTGAAAAGTGCTTTCAGTTTCAACAGCAACTTGAAGATGCTTTCACTGATACACCAGAAAATTGTACAGTAAATGAAAAGTGGGGTCAAATTAAGGAAACTCTTTATAAAACTGCCGTAGGGGTTTATGGCACTGTGGATCATAAGAGGTAGGACTGGTTTGCGGCCAACAGCGAGACTCTGCAGCCCTTGATTGATAAGAAGAAAAAAGCTCTCTTAAGAAACAAGGAAAGACCAACGCGTAACACTCTGAGTGAGCTTAGGCAAGCTAGGAAGGATGTGCAAAAGGCTGCCAGGCAGTGTGCAAATGATTATTGGATCAAGTTATGTGAGTCCATTCAAATCGCAAGTGATAAGGGAGACATAAGAAGCATGTATGAAGGAATAAAGAAAGCCTGTGGTCCAGTGATCAAAAGAAGTGCACCATTGAAAACCTTGACTGGAGAAATCATCACTGATAAGAAACAGCAGATGGACAGATGGGTAGAGCACTATTTGGAGCTTTACTCAAGTGAGACCAAACTAGCGGATGATGCCCTCAACGCCATAGAGGCTCTACCAACTCTTGACCACCTGGACACACTTCCCACCTTAACAGAAGTTAAGTGTGCTATAAATGATCTTGCATCTGGCAAGGCTCCAGGTAAGGATGGGATTCCAATAGAGGTTATCAGGAGTGGGCAAGACACACTCACTATACAGATCCACCAGCTAATAGAGCTATGCTGGCGTGAAGGACAAGTCCCACAGGATTTCAAAGATTCAAGCATCATAACACTGTACAAGAACAAGGGCGATCGGAGCGACTGCAACAACTATAGGGGTATCTCACTTCTGTGTATTGTTGGAAAAGTATTTGCCAGAATTGTTCTGCGCAGACTTCAAGTCCTAGGAGATCAAGTCTACCCCGAATCACAGTGTGGCTTTCGACAGAACCGGTCTACCACTGATATGATATTCTCATTGCGACAAATGCAAGAAAAATGCCGTGAACAGAATCAACCACTGTTTATTGCCTTCATCGACCTCACAAAGGCATTTGATTTGGTCAGTCGTGAGGGTCTGTTCAAGGCACTAAAGAAGATTGGCTGCCCACCAACTCTTCTGTCCATTGTGGAATCGTTCCACACAGGCATGAAGGGTATAATCAAGTTTGATGGTGCAATTTCTGAAGAATTTGAAATCAAGAGTGGAGTTAAGCAAGGTTGTGTACTAGCTCCCACCCTCTTTGGAATATACTTTTCACTTCTACTGAAATATGCATTTCGTGATCAGGATGGTGGTATATACATTCACTCACGCTCAGATGGCGGCCTCTACAATGCTCAGAGATTGAAGGCTAAGACCAAAATTAGGAGGGTACTGATCAGAGAGTTGCTCTTTGCAGATGATGCTGCAGTTACGACCCACTCTGAGGAAGAATTGCAATGTCTACTATCTGCATTCTCCAATGCTTGTTCTGAATTTGGTTTAACAATTAGCAAAAAGAAGACACAGATTATGTCACAAGGTGCACATGGGGTACCATCAATCTTTATTGACGACGCCGAACTAGAGATAGTAGACCATTTTACATATCTAGGATTAGTGGTAAATAGCAAATTATCCCTAGATCAGGAAATCAACATCCGGATTGGTAAGGCAGCAACAACAATGAACAGGTTAAGAAAAAGAGTCTGGGAGAACAGGAAGCTTTACTGCCAAAACAAAAGTCCTTGTCTATCAAGCCTGTGTCCTTAGTACTCTTCTCTATGGCAGTGAAACCTGGACAACTTACTCACACCAAGAGAACAACTTAAACAGCTTTCATATGCGGTGTCTGCGAAGAATTCTTGGTATTAAGTGGCAAGACAAAATCACAAATACTGAAGTATTGGAAAGATCAGGTTGTGTGACAGTTTATTCCATGCTCAGTCTTTGTAGACTTAGATGGATAGGACATCTTAGGAGGATGGATGATGGTAGAATACCAAAGGATATCTTTTTTGGTGAATTACAGATGGGTAAGAGATCTCAGGGTCGGCCTCTACTACGATACAAAGATGTGTGTAAGCGGGACATGATTGATACAGGCATTGATAATGCACATTGGGAGCAAGTCGCTGCTGAGCGTGTTGCATGGAGGGCAAATATCAGAAATGGAATAAAGTCAAAGGAGAAAATTATTGCAGAAAAGTCACACACCAAGCGTTTGAGACGTAAGATGGTGCATGATGGTGGAAATGACCACGTGTTCACATGCACCCACTGTGAACGGACATTTACAGCGCAAATTGGCCTTATTAGTCACACTCGCTACCGCCATAGTTAAAAGTTATGCCTTTTTAAAGCACACACTATCGTCTGTCAAGACGGCAAGGTGCCAATGTATATATGTATATCTATATATATGTGTATATATATATATATACTAGCTGACCCGGCCCGGCTTCGCCCAGACCCTGGTGGGGAGCATCTCATTTAATTCATATAAGTAGTCATATAAGTTCTCGTTCCCGTTACTGACTATCTGTCTATCTGTCTGTCTGTCTGACCCGGCCCGTCTTCGCCCAGACCCTGATGGGGAGAATCTCATTTAATTCATATAAGTAGTCATATAAGTTCCCGTTCCGACTATCTATCTGTCTGTCTGTCTGACCCGGCATCGCCCAACTCCTGGTGGGGAGAATCTCATTTAATTCATATAAGTAGTCATATAAGTTCCCGTTCCCGACTATCTGTCTGACTGTCTGTCTGTCTTGGGTAAATGGAGGAGGGAGGAGGAAGAGGGAGGTGGAGGAGGGAGGAGACAGGAGGAGTAGGGAGGAGGAGGAAGAGGGAGGAGGAGGGAGAAGGGAGCAGGAGGAGGAGAGAGTAGGAAGAGGGAGGAGGAGGAATGTGAAGGGAGGGGGAGGAGGAATGTGAAGGGAGGAGGAGGAGAAGGGAGGAGGGATGAGGAGGAGGAAGAGGGAGGAGGTAGAGGGAGAAGGAGGAGGAGGAATGTGAAGGGAGGAGGAGGGATAGGGAGGAGGGGAAGAGGAAGAGGGTAGGAGGAAGAGTGGAGAGGTAGAGGGAGGAGGAGGGAGGAAGAGGGTAGGAGGAGGAGGGGAGAGGATGAGAAGGAGGAGGGAGGAGGCAGAGGGAGAAGAAGGAAGGAGGGAGAATGAGGAGGGGAGGAAGGAAAGGGAGGTGGAAGAGGAGGGAGGAGGAAAGAGGTAGGGGGAGGAGGAAGAGGAGGAGAAGGGAGGAGGAGGAGGAGGAAGAGGGAGAAGAAGGGAGGAGTGAGGATGATGAGGGAGAAGGAGGAGGAGGGAGGCAGGAGGAGGAGGAGGGATAAGGAGGGAGAGGGAGGAGGCAGATGGAGGAGGAGAGGAAGAGGGAGAAGGAGGAGGGAGTCGGGAGAGGAATGAGAGGGAGGGAGAAGAGGAGGAGAAGAGAGAAGGAGAGAGTTCGCCATTCCGAATTCATACTCGTCTAGTTCTTCCCTTCTACACGACTGTAGATAACTTCCTTACACATAAAAAGATGAATTGTTATTGATATTGCCGTGGCATGGAGGAATATCAGCAGCAGAGTTGATCCAAAAAACCAAAGACTGAGATCTACGGAGAGCCATGAACGCCTACGCCAGCCGGCACGGCACTTGATGATGATGATTGCCGTGTGACGATTCTGTGTAGTCACGTCATTTTCTTCCCTTTCCCTAGCGTTTTGGTTCGGGGATTCTTTCATCATCATCATCATATATTTACGTACGTATTTTGGGAGGGGGAGGAGGAGGAAGAAGAAAAAAAAACTATGACAGTTGACAGCTCTGGAATGAAAGGAAGGCGTGTAGAAAATTTCATCTCAATCGGATGGGCCGTTCGCGAACAAATAAAGGACATACATATTTACATACATACATATATACATACACATACACTTTGTTTTATAGATATAGATACATATATATGTGTATATATATATATATATATATATATATATATATATATATATATATATATATATATATATGTGTATATATATATCTATATCTATAAAACAGTGTATGTTTGTGGGTTTGTGGGTCTTGGATGCGTTCGATAACGGTACCTCCGATTGAGATGAAATTTTCTACACGTCTTCCTTTCATTCCTGTGCAACCGACTATAATAATTTCTTAATGTAAAATCTTCTACTTATTTAATAACATTTACTTTTCCATTTTCATTATATAATGTCTATATAGCAGGGGGACTTCACTCTAGAAAAGTTATTTCAAGGGGCATAACTTTTAAAAACATTTCTATATACTTTATAGTCATATTGTTGGACTTACCTGCACTATTGTTAAACTCTTTGTCTATAGTTATTTTTAGGCATATGAGTTATATTAAATAATGATATAATCTTTAAGGTATTTTTAAAGTTTGCATAAAAATAATGCATTATGCATAACATTTTAACCCATCTTTTTCTGCTTACAAAACTTATCAACTGTGATTAACTGTGATTAAAAACAGTTTTCATTAAAAATAATGAATGGTGTGTGGAAGGACATTCTTTTAAGTTACTGTTTACCGGCGAAACCACGCCGGGTCAGATAGATAGACAGACAGACAGATAGTCGGGAACGGAAGCTTATTTGACTACTTATATGAATGAATTAAATGAGATGCTCCCCACCAGGGACTGGGTGAAGCCGGGTCAGACAGACAGACAGATAGACAGACAGATAGTCGGGAACGGGAGAGCTTATATGACTACGTATATGAATTAAATGAGATGCTCCCCACCAGGGACTGGGTGAAGCCGGGCCGGGTCAGACAAACAAGCAGACAGACAGACTGATAGATAGATAGATCCCCTCCAGGGCCTGGGTGAAGCCGGGCCGGGTCAGCCAGACAGACAAACAAGCAGACAGACAGACAGACAGACTGATAGATAGATAGATCCCCTCCAGGGCCTGGGTGAAGCCGGGCCGGGTCAGCCAGACAGACAAACAAGGAGACAGACAGACAGACAGACTGATAGATAGATAGATCCCCTCCAGGGCCTGGGTGAAGCCGGGCCGGGTCAGCCAGACAGACAAACAAGCAGACAGACAGACAGACTGATAGATAGATAGATCGCCTCCAGGGCCTGGGTGAAGCCGGGCCGGGTCAGCTAGTATATATATATAGATATATTTCTTTTGGGCACTCGCTCGCTTTGAACACAAGCTTAGTCTATACACACTACTTCTAGTAGCACACTGAATTTTGTGTGTGGATTAGCTTTCCCTATTACCAGTGGTGTCCCCTGCCATCAGGCGAACTCACTCTGACTTCAGAGGTACTTGTAATTTACATCCCGAAGTCAAAGACAAAAAGTCAACATTTTAATCCAGCTGTTGGATGTTAAAGAATGCACATTGTTATCCAGTCGGCCATGCTCGAACACAATATATGATAATTGTGATATACCGCCTGCCTTATGTAAATCTAAATTTATCAAGAAATCAGGAGCCTTGGTATGTGGTCAACATTGAATAGTTAGTATAATAGCCACTCTATGAAGATTTTGCTAAGTTAGGAAATAAATACAATCCGAATTAGGGGTAGGTAGAACAATGTGGAAAATTGTGAGGAAAGAAAATTTACCCAGAGGTAGATAGAGCCCATTGCCTTGGATGGAATCTGTCTAGAGGAATTAAACCTTAAATGAATGCACTCTGAAGTCATACACACCAACATAGGAGGTGTAAATCTAAGTGTGGCTGGCTCTGTGGCAAAGGAGTTACGGATGCAATTTGTAATCCTGCATACCACGTTCGAAACACAGCTGCGGGCGATTTGGAAGCAGACTGCCTTGTATTGGTTCCCATTCAAAGGTATGAATGCCGGTCATTTAGAAAGCAATGGTAAACTACTGAATGTAAACTTGCCAAGAAATCACAGTCACAAAATGCCGGGGTTTACTGCGACGTCCTATAAAGGATATGCAATATGCAACTAACTTTTTGGTTACAACATCAAAACAAAGCTAAATGTGACGCAGTCCCTTCAGAAGAGGAACAAACAAGAACAGGAATCCTAATTTATGTGTTCAGAAAAGGTCAATTTAAACCAGTAAAGTTAAGTTTAACATTTTTACAAATTCTAAATCACCATATTATGATGTCAGGTGTCCAGTTCACCTTCATGCCACTATTCATCATAGATCAATTAATTTCATGCTGCCTTTTGTCACATAAAAATCTTTTGTTTACCAGTCTGGAAACATTCCTATGATAATAGGGGTTTTGAATGCAAATAATTTTGTTGGCAAGCCTGTACACTAAACACTTTACTACAACAGTTCCATGTAATAATTACTGCTATTTAAAATTTCACAAGTGAATCATGTGTATGTCTGATATCTTTCTTTTCTGCTTCTCAATTGCAGTTGTTGATGATGAACTCTTGGAGTGGAAGGATGACTATGAAGTGGAATCCATCCTGAACAATTGCAAGAACGAACAAGACGTAAGCAAAATTGTTGATAGCTTAAGTTGTTAAAAGTTAGTTGTGGGTCCTTTATAGGACGTCAGAGCCAACCCCAGCTGTTGGTCATTTACTAGGCAATTGTTATGTTCAGTAGTTTGCCATTGCCGGTCTCCATGGCAAAGGCATTACGGACGTGGTTCGTAATTACACTTATCTGTGTTCGAAACACAACTGCAACCGATTTGGCAACAGACCGTGTCACACTGAGTTTTAACGTGATGGTATGGGAGCCGGTCATTCAGAAAGCAGTGCCAAACTACTGAATGTAAACTTGCCAAGACATCAACAACAGCAGTGCTGGTGTTGACAGCAATGTCCTGTAAATAGGATATGCAAATAAAAAGAAAAAAGTTTGCCATTACTTTTTGAACCACTGGTGCTCAAACCATAAAAATCAACACAAGGCAGCCTGCTTCCAAATTGCTTGTGGCTGATTGACAGAATTTAGTTTTAAAAAAAAACAATAATCTGATAGCAATTCCTCCTGTAAAGGTGACAGTTATCGGATACTTAATTTGGTTGTTCCTTTTAAAATCTAGTGGCCTAGAGATAATAAAGAAAGCTCCATGTGGCCCTGAAAGCGGTTTCTTTTGTAACCTGCATAAAACCTAGTCTTTGATCTCACAAAGATGATGCATTTTACCAACTCCGCTGAAGTGAACAAGTAACAATCTTTAGACTACACAGAACATAACAGGTTAAAATACCACTTGTGTGATATGATAAGGCCTGAATGCATGAAAGAACAAGCGGCCAATCTTTCCCTCACTTAGTGAGATGATGTACTCAGCTGTCAAACTCTCCTCTGACCTTGCTCATGTTATTGTCAGCGTAGCTCCCTATCAACTAAGTGCGCTGACTTCTGTTGAAATTGATATGAGTTGTGTCATGATCTGAAATGTGAGCTCAGATTACATTGAAGCATGTACACGGCTTTACGGCGAGAAGCACGCTCTGACGATGGCCAGGGGAGAAAGGTCTCTCCTAAGCCGGCGGCTTGGAGGATGACTGTGGTCAAAATTAAACCAGGTCAGACTCAGTGTAGGCAAAGGCACCATTCTTCTTCTTCTTCTGCGTTCATCCGGAGTTTTTTCCCCAGACGTTATTGCGTTGTGACTGTTTACAGCAGAGCTGCGTTCTTGCGCCGTTAGGCCGACACATTCGACTTCTGCGGGCATTTGTTGACCGGGTTAACCTTCCCGGGGAAGGCACCATTTACCTACAGCTGCTATGTTTTAACCCTTTTAGGACGGAACAACACTGGGCCAAATTTAGCTTTCCCTCTGAAGAAGACGGAGTCAATTTTTTTGGGGAGTACAGAAATGACTGAAGTGACAATTTTGAAAATTCAAAAAAAAAAAAAAAATATTAGAACCCTATATATTTTTTTTTTTTTTTTTTTTTTTTTGCATATCCTTTACAGGACATCGCTGTCAACGCCAGCATCTTCCAGCTGTATGTTGATTTCTTGGCAAGATTACGCTCAGTAGTTTGCCATTGCTTTCTGAGCGGCCGGCTCACATACCCCATAAGTTACCGATACGATTCGAACCACTGCTGATTCTCACCGTCATTACATTACCGACGAGAGTATACGAGATTACGGAGAAAAGTCATAACCTCTAAGCCACGAAGCCGGCATATATGTATATAAAAGTATATATATTCTTAAAGAGGATATAGTAAAGTTTATTTTGTGTATGATTGAAGTTGTTTTGTTCATGTTTATGCAAATTTGGTGACCTGATTTGCATTTTGTGAAAAATAAAATATTTCATACCACTATGTATGAATTGGTACTAAATATTTAAAAAAAAAAAAATGTGAAGACAAAATGGCGACGACATTTATTCTTCGGGATGACACTGTTTTAGTGTTTTTCCTGTGGATTATGTGGTGTTATTTCGTTTTCGTTTATTGGAAGTGTTCAAAAGAAGCCACGGAAGGCAGGTGGTGGATGAAATTTTGAGGGCAGCCGACATATGTTTGTTGGTCATGGTCTCAAGTTTCACGATGACAGGCAGAGGAGCTCTTCTCGAGTCAATGACTGTGGTCATCCGACCAGTACAGTCACTGCCACAGAGGAAAGCAATGGCAAACTACCTCTTTAAATGTGCCTAGTACATTTTGATTCGCTTAAAGACTGATCATCGCAAGACAAGGACAGATACGTTAAATTTTGCAACATGGACCGTTAGGACGTTACACGACGACGAAAAATTAGAGAACATAAAACAAGAAATTGAAAGAGAAAAATTAATATTTTAGGGATGTGCGAAACGAGATGGACAGGAGCAGGCATCAAGATAGATGAAGATTTTAAGATTATTTATTCTGGAGGTGAAGATTGACAAAGAGGAGTGGCAATTATTTTGGACCGGAAAACATCAAAATCTGTTCAAGGATGTTGGGCCGTGTCGGACAGAGTTCTACTAGTTAAATTAAGTGGCAGACCTTTTAGCATAAATATTATTCAAGTATATGCCCCAACAGGAGAATCCAGTGAAGATAGTGTAGAGGAATTTTATAATGACATAGAGTCTGCCTTAAAGAAATGTAAAAATTCAGAAATAAACATCATAATAGGGGACTTCAATGCAAAAGTAGGAAATCAAGGGGATAGATACACAGTAGGAAACTATGGTTTAGGAGAGAGAAATTAAAGAGGATACAGACTAGTAGAGTGGGCAAAAGAACAGGAAATTATTGTAGGAAACACCTGGTTTAAGCAACACCCTAGAAGATTATGGACATGGAGGAGTCCTGATAGCAGGATTAGAAACCAGATTGACTACATTCTGATTAGCAGAAGATTTAGAAACGCGCTAACAATGGCAAAAACAGTTCCCAGTACTGATTGTTATAGTGACCACAGATTACTCACAGGAACATTGAGATAAAGTTGAAGAAAGTCAAGTATATAACAGGAAACACTAAATATGATTTGTGTACATTGAGTAATGACAAGGAAATACAAAACAAATTCAACAGAGAAGTACAGAGCAGATTTGATATATTGTCTGATCTAGAGATCCTATTCCAGGATGTGGATGATCAATGGGAAATGTTGAAGAATTCAATCAGTTTGGCTGCAGAAACAACTATTCCAAAATTAAAGAAGGTGGGTCGTTAGAAATGGATGACTGAAGAAATTTTACACCTAATGGAAACAAGAAGACTCAACAAAACTAATTCTGCCAAATATGAAGAAATTCACAGACAAGTCAGAATATTATGTAAGGAGCCAAAAGAAGCAAGGCTTGAGGGAAAAGTGCTTAGAAATTGAAAACCAACACAACAGTCAAAATACCAAATTAGTGCACAAAAGAATTCAGGAACTTACTAATAAAAGAACAAGTACATCAACAGGCTGTCTAATAACTAAAGATGGCAAAATCATAATAGAAAAAGATCATTCTACATGTATGGACAGATTATGTGAAAGACCTGTATAATGATAACAGAGAGGAACAGTATGCTATTAGATTTAATAATGAAGGACCGCCAATTTTGGAGATGGAGGTTTGAAATGTTCTTAAGCATATGAAAGCTGGCAAGGCCCCCGGTGCAGATAACATCACAACAGAAATGATTAAAGCTTTAGAAGAATTTGGACTAGAGCAAGTCACCAGACTGCTGAACACATTATATGATACAGGAGATACACCTTCTGAATTATGTAACTCTGTATTTATTGCAACCCCAAAGAAATCAGGAACCTTGGAATGTGATCAACGTAGAACAATAAGTATAATGAGTCACATCACAAAGATTTTGCTATGAATTATCATGCAAAGAGTGAGGAAGAAAATACTATCTGAAATAGGGGAAGAACAATGTGGGTTTGTAGAAGGAAAGGGTACAGTAAATGCTGTGTATATGCTGCGAACAGTAATTGAACATGCTATAGAAGTAAACAAGGATATACATCTTCGCTTTATTGACTACACAAAGGCTTTTGATAGAGTTAGACATGTCAGCATGGTGGATATGCTTGAAGATCTACAAATTGACGGGAAAGACATTAGACTTATAAAAAAACATATATTGGAAACAACAAGCTGCAATAAGGATTGATAATGAAGTGGGACAATATCAGCCTATTAAGAGAGGTGTTAGGCTTAGATGTGTAATGTCTCCAGATCATTTTTCCCTATACAGTGAAAATATTTTCAGAAATGTAGAGGATATAAATGGAATCAGCATTGGAGGACGAAACATCAATAACAGAAAAGCAGATGATACAGTATTGATTGCAGACAATGCGCAGGATCTGCAACAATTAGTGGATGCGGTTGTTGTACACAGTGAGCAACTGGGGTTAGAATTAAATTGTAAAAAGACACAGGTTATGGTCGTCATTGGTAAGAACGAAGTGCCACAATGTAATATACAAGTAAATGGAAATATTCTTCAACAAGTGAATCGGTACAATTATCTCGAAACAGTCATAACATCTGATGGGAGATGCCTTGAAGAGATAAGTACAAGAATCGCCATGGCGAAAGTAGCCTTTAGCAAGATGAAAAATATTTTGACCAATAAAAAGATGTCAATTGAAACGAGAAAAAGAGTGTTGAGGAGATACATAGAGCCTGATTTTTTTTTTGGTATGGATGTGAAACTTGGACAATGTGCAGTCAAGCTGAAAAACATCTGATGGCTGCAGAAATGTGATTTCTGGGGAAAATGCATAAGAATACCATGGACAGACAGAAAAACCAATGACCAAGTACTACAGGAGACATGAAAATCGTAAATTGATTAGAGAAATTAGACTTAGGCAGTCAAAATTTGTTTGGAAATGTTATGAGAAGAAATGGATTGGAGAACTTAGTGACAACTGGCAAGATCGAAGGGAACAGACCAAGAGGAAGACCGAGAGGAAAATACCTGGATGGTTTGGCCACATGGCATGGAAGAGACAGGTACACTGAGCTGATCCACGACTCTGGTGATCGAGTGAAATGGCGAGTCATGACCGCCCACGCTTTTCGGCATGGCATATGATTGATTGATTGATTTTTAAAAAATGGTACTCACCTAATATTTCCTTATTGCATACCTACACCACTTTAGAATAATTTTAAACGCTTATGGTAAAGAAAAAACAACCACCATGAAGTCCCTTTTGACATTTGTAATAGGTGGGCTATCATCTGGTGGCATGTGTTTTGGTCCGGACATCTCCATGAATGGATATAGATCAACATGATCCTCTACTTCCCAATACACTTGAAACCACGGGGACATGAGGTCGAAAACTTCATGGGCACTTTCTGTATCACTACAGTCCTGAACTGTAAAAATCGATACTATAGTCTGTCCGGAAATTAATGCCGTCATTCACGATCAATTATTTTGATAACTGTCTGTTGCATCGTTAGGAAATTTTTCCAGCCGTCTTATATATATCCCCACCCAAGGAATATGTCTTTGAAAGGTCCAAAAACAACTTAAATCATTAAAAGCGGCGACATTCCTTTGATCTTTTGCTGAACAACTAGTGATTTCTCGCTAACGAAGTTATTTTTACGGTAATGTGAGACATGTCAATTCTGTTGACACACAAAGGCGTATCCGGATTCGTATGAGAGTGGGTGCAATGAAAGAATTAGCTTAAAACCCACAGGGTCGGTTGCATTGCACCGGGTGTGTATCCCATATGGCTCAGTTTCTTTCCGCAGCGCGGAAAGCGTCGCACAAAGCACGAACTCCGTAGCTCCAGCGACGACCCTCTGGAGTCTCCGAAAAAATGCACTCGTGAAATGAAGGACGCGGCCCGGAATCGAACATACAACCTTCGGAGCCCGAGTCAGACGGCTTGACCACTTCACCACGGAGAATCCCGAGAGGGGTGCAATGTGTAATATTAGTAAAGACAGAGAATTTACAGAGGCACGGAGTAAATAATTTGTAAATTAACAGGAAAGTAGAAGGAATATATTTCTTACCTTATTTTTCATTTCCTTCTTGTTATCAGTT